>VXBX01001490.1:92100-122254 GCA_013400415.1 Scytalopus superciliaris | reverse complement strand
GAAGCCCAGCCATGATGATGAACATTCCATTCACTTAAGAGCAAGGGTGGCTCTGGAAGTAGCATCACATGTTCCAAACCTCCTATCCCAGTGAGTAGGAGAGAGAAGTAGCCTGTTCTGCAAGAATTCCCTGTGTTTCTGTGGTGACTTGTTTGGTAATAATACCAGCATGTAGACGGGGAAGAAGGATTGTGCTGGCCTTACTTGTTTCCACAACAACTCAGAGCAGAATCTAAGTAATATGAAGCCTCTCTGCATTTTGTTGCTTATAAAACAGTATTTGATAGGAAAGAAGATCATAACTAGTTTTACAGGACAGAAGAGAAGCTGACTGAAACTCAGCCTTTTTCTTTTTTGTTTATCACAGGTGGCAAGATCTGTGCTACGTGGGAATGATAAGACCCAGAGCTGCTTCTTTGTTTGGTAGATCAACTTTATGTGGGAAGTGGATTTTTTCTGCAGCCAGTTTGACACTGGCAAAACAACAGGCTGTTTGTTTAACAAGACTAAAACCATGTCTGTTTCCCTGCCCAAAAATATCTCTCACAACTTATCTTGTGACTGAGGTCAGCCTCAGATAATTGAGTCCTTGTCTGCTCCCCACTATGACACAAATGGGCAGGCAGGGAGGAAGGTTTTCACTGATTCCCTAAGTTCCCACTAGGCTCCCTGTGGCCCACGCAAAGCAAATGTGTTATATGCACCCAAACCCTATGGTGAAATTCTGCACTACACTTATTTACCTAAGACCCTTCATTCCAAACATCACTCACACTGACTTCAACAAAAAGCAAACACAGGAAGCCTCTAGCTCATGCCTTCTAATAGTTCTGTAGTGCTGTTAAAAATAAGGTACCAGGAAAATACATTGGCTTTAGCTGATAATTTTCAAGAAGTTTCGCCTTTGAATTTTCACATGGGCTTTCTTAGCGTTATGCTGAGTAGTAAATAACTTCAGAGTACATGCTGTAGAGATGTAAAAAACAGAGTTTTCTTTTGAACACAAGCATCTAAGCAGAATAAATATGTAGATAGAGCTCACTAATAAAATTCCTCCACTGAGGTACATAAGTGATAATAATTATACAGTTCTGAAGCCACTATAACCTCAATAGTGGTTATCTTTTCTCATGTTGCAATAGCAGTACCAATATAGAAGAAGTCAATCTTTGCTGCTGTTTCAAGAAATCCTGTTTCAGGTAGCATGCTTTGCTATGCTACTTTGCAAACTTAAAGCAGGACTATAAGTAATTTAGTAGAGTGCTTTAAGTCTTTAGAAGCTTGAAAACAGCTTGAAAGAGCACTGAAGTTTTGGAACTCCATGCCTTTATTATCGTTAATGTCATATCCTGTCATCTAGTTTGATGGCAGTCATGTGTTTGTTATATCTTTGAGGCAGTAACCAAAGATGTTGCCTGGTATGTTTTAGTTGCCTGTACATTTTTGTTGAAATCTGGAGGTAACTGTGGAGAAAATACGTCTTGAAGCTGGATCAACAAACAGGAGGAGTTGCTTCCTGTAAGAGACAATAAGCAAATCATGTCCTGCCAGGTAGCATAAAGTGGCAGTTATTGGAGAGGTCTTTGCCCCAATTATTAGCTCTTTTCAGCTGCAGACAGATGTAAAATAATTGCAGCAGAGATGCCCTGGCATACCTTAGACTACTGTCCTCATTCACTTCTGCATGTAGCTAGTGGCATCTGCATTCTGCTCACAGAAGGAACTATGACTGCAATGCAGCACCCACATAAATTGGTATGGCACCCTTGGCTCTCACAGACATGCTGGCAGGATGCAGTCCTTGGGACCTAGACAGTGTTATTTTTCAGTTTCATGTGATCAGACTGCAATTTGAATTAGTGATTATATGTTGTCTGAGTCACTGCTACAGTGTTGGGCTGTGTTCACTGCTTGACAACAAAAAGTGCAGGACAGTTCCTCTTAATAGTATATGTACTGATCTTCTCCTAACTAGCACACATGTTCAGGCAATATGCTTCTTGTACTGTATGAATCAGTTGGCCCAGCTTCTCATGTCTTCATTTCTTTCATGACATAATGTTCACTCATACAAGGATGGAAATCTTTCAGAGATGGGATTATTCTGAAAGGGACAAGGCCATTCCTGGGATTTAAAGGGACATCTAGAGCTTAGGTCACTCCCTTTCATCTCAGAAATAAAAGCAATTGTTATGAAACCATTTCTACCTTCATTTTCAACTAACATTTCTTTTGCACAGCAGCTGTTGAGCACACAACTTTTAATTCTGCACAAGGTGGAAATTGCTCTGAAATTCTTTAAAGACATCTGCACCAGAATTTTCTTCCCCAAAAGGCTATTGAAAATGCTACAAAAGCCTCAGGGTTTAATCCCTCATTTCTTAATGCACCGGAAATGATAAGCAGAGAACATTTTAATGGATGAAAGGGAATGTTTTAAACCTCCTTCAATTCTATTCAGACAGTTTGGAAAGATAAGTGCATAGTGGCTTCCTACCCAGAAGGCCACATGCCCTTCATTCTCTTGTAAATTTGCCCAGGGAGCATTTCACAGGACACCAGCCTGAATTATATT
The DNA here is from genome assembly GCA_013400415.1 of Scytalopus superciliaris. Taxonomy (NCBI): domain Eukaryota; kingdom Metazoa; phylum Chordata; class Aves; order Passeriformes; family Rhinocryptidae; genus Scytalopus; species Scytalopus superciliaris. The sequence continues at coordinate 119,679 of VXBX01001490.1, read as the reverse complement.
GTTCCTGACAGTGATGTCAGAATGAGCAAATGCTGAGGTCATCTACAAGAAATACTGTCAGCACGGCACAGCAGTCTTCAGCTTGTAGACCCGTGTTTTCCTTGTCTTAAGGAAAAAATAAAGACAGCAGAATAACTGCCTTTCTGCTGCATGGGCTGATTTCATTAGCTTTCCCCTCCGACTGCAAACAGGCAGGGCTCCCTGGATGCCTGCCCAGGCCTGGGGCTGCTTCCTCTTGTCTCTGCCAAAAGAGTCAGCTGGCTGTGGGGACAAGTGGCAGGGATGGGGGCAGCCCACAGCCCTGGCGAGGCTATCAGCAGCCCTGCTGCCTGTCCTGCCTTTCCTGGGGTTTCCTCCTGATCCTGCTGATGTCTTATGCCTGCAGGAACCAAACACACAGTGACCTGCTTAGGTATTTTCTGTGTTTCTCATGTATTCCGATTTCCCTGAATTTTGCTTTGACATGGGATCCTACTCTGTAAGAGACCACTGATAAAAGTAAAGTTTGCCCTTCAAGCCAGACCTCAGTGACTTTAAAATCTCTTCTTCATAGCACCATGCTCCTTAAAGTACAGCTTGTGGCAAACAGCCTCCAAACACTGCATATCCATACATACATAGCTGAGAAACCTGGCATTCAGAGTCAAGTAAAAGCTATGTGAGCATCTGGGTGCAGGGGTATGGTCACGGACACAGAGCAGGCTGCGCACTGACTGGTTCCCATCAAGCCATGGCAGTGTTAAAGAGCAGGGTGCCTTGGCTGAGAGAAACATAATTTCCCTGAGGCAAGACAGGACCACAGTTGAGCAGAAGCTCCAGTAGTGTTCTCCTGTTAACTTCAGGGACTGCAGAGCAATGGAGGGGAGGTACCATGCAAGAAGAGAGGAAAGGTTTTAGGTGCATCTTCCTCCACCTCTCTCTTGACTGCTCGAGAAAGGTGGATGTGTATGATAAATTTGCATGGGTTTTTTGCCATTATCCCAGAAAGGAGAGGAATTTTCATAATAAAGGGAGAGAGAAGGATCAGTGGGCTTTGTGCAAAGTGCATGGTAAACACCACTGGGCCGACACTAGCTGCAGTGAAAATCCCCAGCATCTCTGATCAACCTACTTTGCATGTTTCAGGTTGCATGTCCTAAAACCTGAGACATGGAAGTTTCAACTACCCACTCCAGTGAACCCAGTTACACTATTTCCAATATTTTTTCAGATTTGCTTTTTACACTTGAGATATCTTATTTGCCTTCTGTAGTTCTTTGCATTCCAACATTTTCAGCATTTCCTTGCTGTTTCCATAGCACCAGGGTAACATTAATCCTTATTCCCCCTAATGCAAAGCTGGTCCCTGAGCATCCCTATGTCTCTCCCTGCTTCTGCTGTGCAGTCCTGCATCATGGCAGGCTGTTGCTATTTTGATGTAGGGGAAAGTTAAAGGCTTTGTCCTCCTTGGTGAGTCTAACACTGCCTGTTGTGAGCTTGAGATTGACCTAGGGATGTTCTGAAGAAAAAACTCCTCATGTGTAGCACTTACACATAATTTAAAAATGCTCTTAGGGAAAGCAATTTCTAGAACTTGTAGAAGAAACAAGGGTGGTTGCATCCGTAGGTTGCTTTCATGCTCTCAGAGGTGTGAGAGCAACACAGGTTTAGGGACCAAAGCCTGCTCCTGCCTGGTGAGATTTGACAAGATTAGACATCTATCACAGCAAAGGAGAAGCAGCACTTAGCTCAGGACATGCTGTCTGTAGGACTCTGCAGACTCTGCATTTGAGAAAGCATTTTGCTATCTGTGCTAATAAGCACAGTGCAGTGACCACTTTAGTAAAAGGTCAGAAATTAAGACATTTATGTGTGTCTGCATGGGAACACTCACTATGCAGTGCTGGCACTTGCTTTTCTGGAGCTGTAAACCACTCTGTCACCAACTATCTCACTGATGTCCTCTGCCAGAAGTCACTCACTGCCTTCATCCTCAGGTGAACTAACAGACACAGGCCTGGTAATATTCTGCTTTATATGGGAATTTTTATATTCTGCCTTTCACAAGACAGTGACACTACAGTATCGAATATCAAATATCCTCTCTAAATTTAGGACAGGGACTTGGAGTGTAGTGTTTTACAGGTCTTTGAACTGAGACAAGAAATCAGAGGATTCCTGCTAAATTGAATCTGCTGCAGAAACAGAAATATTGAGTGTAATAAATAACCTCAGATGGTGGAGAAGTCAAATCCAGTCTTCCATTTTCTATGTTAGAGGTAAATGCAGAAAGTCATGGAGAAAAACACGCTGTCCATGCGTATCTAAAGTGTTGTTGAATTGTTTTGTAAGACTGCTTCAAATTCCTTAATGTAGAGGCATGAGACAAGTGAGAGATAAACATTTTTGTTTCTGTTGATAAGATGCACACTGAGGTGCTTAGTTTCTCACAACATAGCGGGTCACCTGTGACCTCCAACCAAGGTCAGGCTCTCTGTTTGCTGCCTGCTGTACAAACACATAGTAAGTAACAGCATCTGTTCTGATAAATATACAGTGTAAAAAACCCAAGGTCAATAAAAGATTTAGAATGAGAGCATAATTTTATGGGCAGCTGTCTGAGGCACAGAGGAATTAAGTTACTTGCCCAAGGTCACACTGGATGTCAGTTGGAAGGTGAGGACTAATTGTAGCTCTCCATGGTACACATCCAAATTCTCGGGGGAGCAACAGGCCAATTTTGCTGCATCTGCAGTCCCTACTGGAATTTGTGATTCTACATGCAGAAACTGTTTATAAAATGCATGATTTTTAAGTACTGTGAACAATATAGCTTTGGGTGTTTGTGTATTGTTGGAGGGGGTTCTTTTTGGTTTGTTTGGGGGTTTTTGTTTGTTTTCTTGAGTGTTTTGTTTTTTGTAGTGTATTTTCATTCTGAACTACATTGTGTACAAAAAAACCTCTTGGTTTAGCTTTTAAAGCCCAGGAGACCACTAGCAATGTAAAGTCAGGTTTTATTTCTGTAGGTAACTGTGATGAGTATGGAGTTATCAATGAACCTCAAGATCTTTCAGTCTTGGTATTTGCTGTTGTCAGCTCACAAACAGGGCCTTGCAAGTTAGTAGATGACCTGTAGTGTTGCTGTGTCTCCCAAATCTGCAAATAGTGCATAGCACTTCATAAGCCATCCACCTCTTGCTGACACATTTGGCACCTTCTCACTGCAGGGCAATCTGTATTCAGTTTTCTGGGGTCAAATGAAAGAAAATACTAAGTATGCTATTTTCTATCAAAAAAAAAAAAAAAAATCAAATATTATGCTGCCAATCACAGAAACAGGAATGAAAACAGAAAATCACCAGTATGGGAGTTATCAAGAAGGGTCTTCCTCACTACACTGTCTACTCCCTGCTCCAACAAGTCCAAGGGGCAGGCAGGGGTAATTCTACGTCACTTTTCCTGTGTTGTTTCCAAACAAGCTCCCTTCACTAGAAATGTCAGTTCTCATTCCTATTTTCCTTCTCACTGGTTGTGCTGGCCAGATGCTGGAGAAGTATTTCTGCTTCATTTCTTTAGGTTTGCTTAATGAGTATATCTATTGTGTTGCTTACATGTTCTATTTCTCTTTGGCCTCTCCTACCAGTATCATCTGATGTCAGAGACCTCATTTGTATATTTTAGCATTTGTTTTATAAACCCTGCAGGTTTCATTCATATACAAACATCACATAAAGCTGTAATGTGAAATACCTGATGGTGAATTTGGGCAGCTGCTGTATGCACAGTGCTTGTCTTAACAAGGAAGCTTCCTCTGGGGCCCTGACCAAGTGCACTAGGAAGAAAGTTTTCATGGGAACATTTCTGTTCAGGCTGAAAGACTATTTCTGAAGCATATCTAAAGCACCCTGACTGCAAACTATACCTGTGGGGTTAAGCTCTGTCTCCCTCCTCATCATGCCTGAAGGCCTGCTGCCACAAATGAGTCTGCTTATCAATAGTGCAGCAAAGCTTGGAGCAGTGATTGTATGCTTGGTAATCTTTTCCAAAATTGCATAAATTCAAAGCCAAGTAGCTAACACTGCCAAGTAGCTCCAAAGGACCTTGGTCTTCCGGGCTGAGGGGTGGGTTGCTAGCACAATTGCTTTCCCTCTCTCTCCTCTTGATGATGTCTCCTCAATATGAATTACTTTGTTCTGGATGTTCAACAGGTGAAGCTAAGAATAATCTTTCTTGTTCATGTAATGCTACTAGTCAATGTAATTCTCTACAAAAGCAGAAGAATCAATCACATCTCTCCCTTCCATCACATGTTGATTAAAGAAAGGGGATAAATGGTCTGACTCCACCTGGTGTGGATGTTGCTGATCTTTTTCATTTAGGTCCAGCATGTAAGACAAATACAAATTTTTGAGGCAATAAGTGCAAAAAAATAGACTATTTCAAAGTAATTTTGCAGTTTATCTTGTCTATATGACATGTGAGGAAGTTCCTTTGGATTCAAGATGAAGCTATCTCTTACAAAATTGTCAATGTGTCAGGTCCTGATTTAATGTTGTGGTGTTCCTTCACCATTACTGCTTTGTCATGCCTGTTCTGTTGCCCTGATGTATGTCAGGAAGAATTTTACTTAGTAGTGTTGCTATTACTAATTCATAATTGTTTTCTAGAAGCAGTAGGCTTTTCCAGACACCTATCAGAGGCCACCTCTGGTCTACAAAATCTGCCAGGTTAATGGAAGAAAATCAAGTCTATGACATCAGGTGAATGATGCTCTCACTCAGCAGATCATGAACACACTGTATAAGCTGGCACATTTCATGAACCTGTTACACTGGTATAGAAATACCAGTGTGTGCAGAGCAACATATACCCACTGGCATAGGCACAGCAGCTAACACTACAGAAGTGTGCATTTCAATGAATCTTAAAATTCACAGTCAGGGAGGTCCTACTGAAAAATAATCTTGCATTTCAGTCTAGGTTTAGTAAATATAGCATCAATCTGGGAGAAATTTAGCAATGGTGAGGAGACTTCCTGCTCTACCCATTAAAAAAAAAGGTATATTCAGTAAAGTATATATTAAACATACCACTTTATGGAGTAAATATTGAAATATTAATCCTTCTGGACCCACCAGGATCATGAAAGAAAGATATTGCTGTCTGATCCTGTAGATTAGTTTGGACAAAGGGGACAAATCAGAGAAAATATATGTATCAGAAACATATATGCATAAGAATCCATAGAATTTTAATATTCAGTCTTTGTGACATGTACTTACTTAATAAACTATATATTTTTTATCTTATAAAGGATGTTTCAGAAACGTGCTTAGACATGTACAATTACCTGTGCAAGCTGGATCACATCCATGATGCACATCAATATAAATGTAGACAGAGCTGTGCAGATAAATATAAAATGGCAGAATGACCACAATGACAAACTATTACAGAAATATCCAAAGCATGATGTGAAACAAAGCAAATATGTAAATGAGACATTATAGGAAACTCATGAATGCCTTTTATTTCCGCCTTTGGAAGCTGAAGGATGCCTTGCTCTGGCTGTTTTTCCCAAAGGTTACTGAAGTGCTAATTTTAAAGTGTGAGGAGCAATTCTTTCCTAACAGATTTTATTTTTAAACCATTTTTAATCTAAGCCTTCTATCCACTGCCTCCACAACTTACCATCTTCAGTGTTGTTCCTTCCTGTTTTTTGGAAACAGGCTCTTGAGGACTAAGAAAGTTTCAGCAAAAGAAACCATTCAGAGAAAGGGTACTTCTGAAGTACTAAAGCAACAAAACATTTCTGTTCAAAGAAACAATCAATTAATGGGTATGAAAAGCATAGCAAAAATAGCCTAAAAAATAAATGTGTTTTAAAAGAATCTTTCAGGAATTGAACCCATCTTTATTCATTTAGGCAGTAGATTTTGGTGACTGAGATAGGGGCAGAAACAGGCATAGTAAATCAAACCGCAATGGTGAATGAAGGAAATAACTATTTCTACAAATCATAGGTGACACATTTTTAGCCTGAAATGAAAGTTCTAATCTAGAAACACTCTCCCTCAAAATCTTTACGTTTAAAAAGTGACAACATTTTGCAGACTAATAAACCTTTATAGGTTTGTTTGTTTGTTTGTGGTTTTTCTGGTTTGGTTTTTTTTTTTTTTTTTTTTTTGGTTTGTGTGTTTGTTTTTGTGTGTGTGTATGATTTGGTTTGGTTTTGTATGGTTTTAGGCTTTGGTATTTAACAGGTCATAGAATATAAAGTGAGGTTAGTGAATCAGGGGATGCCTGGTCTCATGAAGGATGTTACCTATATCATACGTCACCTGAGCATTAGGGAAGTGCTGCTCTGTGGCACCTGGAGGGGCAGGTTGAATTCTCCAGGGACAGCAAGTACACACTCAGTAAAAGGAAGGAAGAAACTATGGTCTCAAATCCTAATCCTAATTAAAATACTGGATACTATAATCAAGGTATTTATTACTACTAACAACAGTTACTAGAGGCAGTTGATGTGGCGATTCACATATGATGTGGAAAATGACAAGTATGAGACAAACAACAATGAAAAAACATGTATAGAGTAAATCATTTTATCCCAAGGTTAATTTGGAATACTGTGAAAATATGGAACAAGACACTTGGAGAAAAAAATTATTCAATTATTGAAGATGTGCTAAAAGAAGACAGGATAATATCAAAAAGCTTTCAATTATTTACACTTCACTGCACTGGATCTGTAAGCGATGTGTCATGCTTTGTCTCATACCCAGGCTATGTAGAGAGAGCAACCACCAGAATAGCACTCCCAGAGATTTGTCTCCTATCAAATTTATGGTTATATAGATCCAATTCCTCATTTACAAATGAGATTTCACACAGGAACACCTTGCTGAGAAGTCACCTGCTGGGAAAATAGCTTCATGGTAACTGTCTGAGTGGGCATGGCACAGCAGGCAGCTAAAAGCATGTTATTCAGAAATATCCTTGATTATTTAAAGCAAATTAGTTTTATGAAATCTTTGTCAATGTGAAAATGGTACTATTTGCCTGACTTTTTATTTTTAAGTAGTATTCTGATATCTTGGTAAGCATACCTCATTCTGTTGAATTGTGCTATGATTTACTGGACATAGACAAAATGTCTGATTTTTTCCCACTGATAGCTCTTACACATGCTCTCTCCTCCCCCACCAGCTGTGAGGTAAACCCCACATAATTGCAGCATGGCAGTGATGTTTGGCTTTGCACAGAGAATGGTATATCTCATTTGCAGTAAGGAGATTTTACCCACTTTAATCATCTGCATTTTTCTCATACATGTATATGTATGTCTAGATTAGACCAGAGAGCATATTTTATTCAATATAGAGAAATCAGAGCCTTGGTGTGACATTTGGGTCCTTGCCTGGTGTCAAGGGGTGTCTGTTGGCTATTTGCTTCTAGTAAGGTAGATGATAGCCTGGGGAAAATCCTGCCAAATGTCAGGACCTACAGGTATTCCTCCTCCAATTGTTTACTCTTTGCCAGATCTCAGACTCTAGTCCTTCCATACCCTGAAAGTACTTTGGGGATCATGTGGCTTCACTGTCCTGATGGAGGCAGTGTACACAGAGTGTGCTCCTTCCACCTTGGTACACCTTTTTCCAGGAACTCCAGATGGAAATGCTGGTTCTTTCTTTGATAAAAGAAAAATCAAGGGGTTTAGTTGAAAGTCTAGCGACAAAAAAGTACTGGTAAAATAAAAATTAAATCACAATTCTAGCTTAAATTTAAAATGTGTTTAACAGTCTATTAACTAATGCTTGGCAATGCATGGGTGTCTGGACCTTATGGCTGTGCGAGACTACACACTGTTGCTCTTTTATGAGTGCATCAGCAAGCTGCCTGACAGCATAATGCCTGTCACAGAAGCTAAAAGGCTGTGATTATCCGTATAGATCAGTAAAGCCATGATTTCTGAGAGGTAACCTGCAGGGTATAGAGTCCACAAGTGATACATAAATTATGCTGAAGCCAATCTCAGTAACATCTTATTTTGCACTAGCATGCTGCATCTTCTAACTTGAAAATATTGTGAACTCAGAATGAAGGTTTTATAAAAACAATGAGTGCCTATGTGGAATTCTCTTTTCAAAAAAGCACAAACACTAGAATTTTTTTTTCCTTTTACCATATCAGAATCACAAAACTTAATATGCACTTGTCTATTTCCCTTGAGTCACAAAAATCCCAGCCTAATACTAATTTTAACAGCCCCAAGATATTTCATTCTAAATATGCATTTCATTCAAGCAAATGATCACTTTCTTCCATGCAGTGGGGGACAGAGATTCAACCTCCTGGACTCACTACTTATTGTGAGCAGCTCCAAGTGCACCTGCAGAAAGGCAAACGCTTACTGTCATCGGATGTTTCCAATTTGCCTCAACAGGTGACAGTGGAAGCTCCTAATCACTGCCCATGACTTGTGGGTATGACTTCCTTATTGCTGCCCCTACTTTTCTTTTCTTTTCTTTTCTTTTCTTTTCTTTTCTTTTCTTTTCTTTTCTTTTCTTTTCTTTTCTTTTCTTTTCTTTTCTTTTCTTTTCTTTTCTTTTCTTTTCTTTTCTTTTCTTTTTTCTTTTTTCTTTTTTCTCTTCTCTCTTCTTTCCTTTTCTCTTTTCTTTTTTCTTTTCTCATTTGTCTTTTAGAAAGGAAGTGACAGTCTAAGTCAATAGCAAAAATCATCTGAAGAGATTGTTTAAATGGTGCAAACTCATTTTCTGAACTTCATGAAACCTTTCTGACATGTCTGAGGAAAAAGAAACCATGGATATGAGATTCTGAATGTGAAACATTCACAAAATTACATTTCATTCTGAAAGTGGCAAGCATATGAAGATGAGGGTTTCAAGTGAAAGTGGCTTTCTTTCTTTTTGCCCTGGAAACATTTCTGAAGGATGTATAAACTTGATGTGTGCATGTATCCAGCAGAAGTTTGCATATGTGTGCATGTACACACCACACACACACCTGATCAAATCAGCACCTGACAGCCTTTCATTTCTGACAGGTAATATCAGACAATTGTGCAAAATCAGCAATTGTGACATGCTCACATCTGGCATGCAGGTCTCGGCAGCTGACATGACATCCACATTCTGTTGGAATGAGGAAAGAAGGAAGTGATTTTTCTTTTCTGTCTTGAGGACTTATTTTTTTCTGGGGAGGCTTTTCTCATGTGCGCTCTCTGTAACCCTTAGCATGAGCTCATTCCTGAAAAATACTATCAAATGTTTTGCATCTTGCTGCTAGTGCTCAGGCTTTTCATAAATACAAATACTGTGATTGTATCTCTTTTTAACAACACCATTGCTGCTCTTTCTGCCAAGTAAACACAAAGGTCAATTAGCAATGCACAGGAATTGCAGAATTATTATAGAAATCTTCATGAGCTCTTGTTGAAAATAGTGATACATCATGATCTTTTCCTATCATGTGGGCCATATTAGTTGGAGAGATGCCGGGACTTTGCAGTTTAAGTATGGCCAGTTCCAATGCATGCATGAGATAGCCTCATTCTGACTTTGGGAACAGCAGCCTCCTGTACTTGAGCAGCCCTGTGGGTATGCATTTCAAGCAGTGCTTTCCAATCGCCCTCTATTCTTTTCCAAAGCTCCCAATTTCTGCAACTGAAGTAATTCATCAGGTAGGGATCATTCACTAGTGAAAATACACCAATATTTTGACAAACCAAATCTTTTAAACCAATTGTAACCAGTACTTTTGCTTCAGCTGTTCTCGTAATTTCCATGCCTTTGAAATTTGGACTCTCCTGAGCACTGCCTGGCTGAAGAATTTTGCTTTTTAGAAGTTATGTCAATGCATGCTCCATGATGGTTTAAAAATATAACAGAAAGATAGCTGTGAATTGTTTTATCTGTGTTCTCACAAGTCTTAGAGGACTGTGTACATTCCCACACTCCTAATCACTTCTATAGAGGCAGTTTGTTGTCTTTGTCCTGTGTCTGGTGAACTTTGGGAAGAAAGTAAGAAACAGCAGCAGAAAACATACTTATCAGCAAGTACTGCTTGCATGAAAATAACTCTTAATCCTGCCAAATAAATTCCATTCTCTCAGATTTCTCCTATTGCATTTTCCAGAGAGCACTAAATGATGAAAGCACATCATGTACTGGGTATCATGGCCAGTGTATGATGGGGAGTTGTGAACTCCATCTCCATGCCCTGGGTGAAGCTGCATTCAGGGTGCTGTGCAAGGACTGTAGTCTATAGTACAGTCTAAGAGTTGCCTGCAGTTCTGCAAGGGGTGACTGCCAAGGTGGTGGGGTTGAGGCCATCTGGGTAGCAGCAGCTGGTGAGATGAGGCTGCAGCATTGTGGCTTGCAAGCTCAGGACAGCCATCCTACCACATAGGAGGTGGTGCAGCACCCCACAGAGGGGTCTCCAACTTAGAGGCTTTAAAGATTTGGCTAAGCAAAGTCCCATCAACCTGTCAGAGCAATGGAGAAAGTCCTGCCTGAAATGGGAGATCAGAGGAAAGATCTCCAGGGTACCATCTCAGCCAACAGTTCTGTGACTCTCTATATGAACCTGTGAGCCACACCACAGTGTTTGAAACCTTAAGTGCACAATGTATTTCAATTTATTATTAAAACTTAAATTCACACATGCTTTCTGCTTAAATTCACAAATGTTTTCTACAGTCCTCAGTGCAGGAGGAGTACAGCAAATTGATCCTTCTGCCCCCTCCCAGGACTGCATGCTCCAATTTCCAGACAGAGAGGCTTCCTGAGGGTGATGCTTGCCATCCATTCAAGGCTCACCAGCTCTCTCTGATTTGTCAGGCTGTAGTTGTGAAGCTGGATTTTAACTCTTTGAATGCAGCTGAAGCCAAATCATGATACAGTGTAGGTGTAATTTTTGCTTCAGAGTAATAAGATACCTGCAGCAGCTAGATGCCTTAGCAGCAGAATTCAATCTGATAGTTCATGGGACTGTGACAAAAAGGTGATGGGCCTGAGTTTCTAAATCAGGAATGAATCATTTACAGGTATTAGGGAAGAAGATTTCCTCATGAAAGTAAGGATAGAGGATCACAAAACCACGTTTGCAAAAGTTTTCTGAGATGCAGAAGTAAATTGACAGGGAAAGTGCTGAAGCAAGGTCACACTGATCACAGACAAAAATACCACAAATACTAGCACAGAAGAAGTATCTATATGTCTCTCTATATCCATCTATTTATCTATCAATTATCTAACCATAATACTTTCATGGCAACATCAGAATTACATCTGAAATCAGCCTATTTAATGCCTGCACCTTGACTGCTAAATGTAATTCTCATTTCAATCAATCAGCTTTTGCAACTACCAGTGGCATGAACCACATAATGATGACAAGCCATCATGGTTGCTCATGTGTGAATCTCTCCATCTGACTATTTGTTTACATTCATAATTTTTATGGAAGATTTTATTTGTTGTTGTTTTTGTTGGTTTTGTTTTGTTTTGTTTTGTTACCATGGGAGAGTCCTCTGTGAAGAAATGGTAGCTAAGCTTAGAGCAGAGAAAGGAAAAGTGAAAGTAAACACAAATGGACAATATTTCAGTGTCAGCTGTAAAAAGGATTAATTCAATTACACTAAATATAAGGCATACAGGAATAGGGGTCGAGGTCAGTGACAGGAACAAAGTGATGGGAGATGGTGTCTCATTAGCATAGCAGGAGTGATGGACAGAAGAAAAACCTACTAGCAAAGACACAGGAAGCAAAAATCCCCCCTTCAGAGAAGTGTTTGGGTCTGACCAACCTTTAGGATTGTCACTGTGAAACCTTCTAAAGGTTTCAAATTAGATGCATGTAACCTATTGACTTCCATCCTTTCCAGTAGCAGAAAATTCAAATTCAGTATTTCTTCTCTTAGCACCTACAAGTACCTCACAATGGAAGGTAAAAATAACCCATCATAATTAATATCTATGCACTTTTCATGCACACCATATGTGAACTCCGGCAACTTCACCTGCATTTAAACAGGTAACTGTCATAACAAATTTTAGCCAATTCTGCAGGAAACTTCAGAAGAAAGAAGAAAAAGTACTTTTTTCCATACTTTACTCCTGCTAACTTCTCTTGTCTTTTTCTTCCTTGTTATTAGCTCTGACACAAAGTGTTGGAAAATTCTAGACTGCTGCTTGGAACTCACACCTTTCTCAGAAAAATCATGCTATTAACTTTCACAGACTAACACATGAAGATTCACAGTATCAGGCTTTTGCTACAAAATTTAGTGTAGCACTTTTTTTTCTTAGTAAGAAGTATCCCAGGTGTGACATAAAGACACAAGCTTTAACCTTGGTTTTACCTGGAGTTACTCTCTATCCACCAGACAGTTTTCTCTCCAGATTTAGGTTACACTTCTTGTCCATCCCTCCCTTAAAAGCACGAGTCATCACATTCTTTACAGGGATGTGATTGTAATGAGACACCTGCATTTTCTTCATAGCATGTGGCCTTGAGATGGAATTTCAATATGTGCAAAAAACCACTGTATCAGTTGAGGCGTATGGAAAAAACTCCCTTAGTCTTTAAGTGCAGGGCTATTTTAGCTCTGGCTGCTGTCAGTAAAAAGGGTCAAGCAAGTGTGTCTCTAAAAATATGGAGATTATTTTTCATCTATAAATAGATGCTTTGAGAAATGAATACAAACCTCAGAGAGATTTCAGCCATTGCAGATACATGTAATGGCTTGCCTGTGGTAGATGTAAGCCACCTTGCACTTAGAGCAAGCAGTAAGAATGTGCAGCTGGGTGATGGATAACCACTGATGAGCTGCATGCTCAGCCCTTCTGCTCAGTATCATTTGTCTTCAATAAAACAGAGCTACAAGCTTCCAGTCAAAGGCGGCACATTAGCCAAGCTGGTGAGCTGATGAGGGTTAACTCCGTGAGGCTAAGAGGGTTCAGGCCCAGCCTTGCAAAAACTACATGAAACTCTGGAGGAAGCACAAGGCCAGTGCTTGTCGCCTGCTCTGTGACATCTCGTTTACAGGAGAGGTGAAATAAATCAACCAGCCACAACACAAACTGTATTTATCATCTCTACTGTGGTTTAGAAGCATGCACAAATTTTCATAGGCTTGTATCTCCAAGGTAATGGGCAGTGTTATCTCTTGGGTGTGACACAGACCTCAAATGTCAGCTTAGTATTTGTTCATTCCCTTTTTATTTCTCTAAGATTAACAACAAAACTGTCAAGGAACTAACAATGCTTCTCATTATAAGAACTGAAATAACCACAGTTCAAAAAAATGCTGATGGTCTGCTATCTTAATGTGAAAAAGAAGTGGCAGAGACTCCTGGAAGTGCATGCAGAATTTTGCTAAAACCTGTTGGCTTATGTAGAAAGCACTGAAATGGTAGAGCCTTGAAAATTACTCAGATTGATACCAAGCTTGGCTTGCTGAAGCCCACAGGATGCTGGGGTTAGAAATCAGAAGCCACTAACTCTTCTATCTGTTGCTAAACTGTTAGCTCATGTCTTTCTGTTAACATCAGTGGTATTTTTAGTAATGCTCCATGTTACTCTTTTCACTCACCCATTCAAATATATTTGTTTTCTCTTGACCTATTGGCTGAACTGTAGTTACTGTTTTCACTTTTACAGAAAAAGTGACTGACTTGTGGAGACACTGCAGCTTTCCTCTTGATGTCTCCTAGCTGTAAACTACAGGCAGGCTACCATAGAAATGGCATCTGCTGTCCTTTCTTCTCATTATCGCTGTTTCTTAATCCTTAACTTTTACTAGGCCAGTTAATTTTCTGTGTCTTGTCTGGTGCAGTGTGCTAAGAGAGGATGTTTGGTGATTATAAATATTTTAATTAAAGGTTAATTCAAATATCAGGGTTTAACAGCCTCTAGAACTCAATTTACAATATGTTGATCTGTCTGACCTTACTAATCATGCTGTGGGCTAATTAGCACCATGATGGGCACAGTATTAGTTGGGGGCATGATGGGAGAGACAAAAGCTGTGCTCTTTGTAGGGAAACCATTTTGCTCAATGATACTGGGAGAAGCACAGCTTTGTGTGGGGTAGAAGGTAGTGTTGCAAAAGATCAGATGACAGGCAGCCTCTCAGCTTTGCCTGAGGCCTGTGGAAGTTTCTTCCCTGAACCACCTGGGATTTTGTTTTTAGCAAAGCTTCTAGTTTTTTATGAACATCTGTCAGACAGACAGAAATCTAAACATTTCATAGTGAAGGGGCTGTTTCCCTTAGTTTCTGGACTGAAGACACTATTGCTATATCCAATTAGAAATGAGATAGTGATATTGTACTAGATCTCTAAAAGCATAAAAACCTGGAAGGAGTCAAGAAAACAAATTGAATTACTGGGAAGTGGGACAGGAAGTATCGACTTGTGATGCTGAGTAAATCCCTGATGTGTCCATGTGCAGGACAGTCTGTGGAATTCTGTTACCATGTCTCAAATGGGATGTGGCAGAAGTCAGAAAAGCCTAGCCATGGGCAGGGAATGACAAAGGGCAAGGCATAGTCTCTGTCCAAGGAATGAAAGGGTTTTGTCTCGGAGAGGAGCTGACAGGCTGAAAGGGCTTTTTACACACCTGAGAGCAGCAGGTATGTGGTTAGGGGAAAACCAACGCAGTGCCTTTTTCATCATATGCTGTGCTGCAGGAACACGGATGTTCACATGACCTGCAGCAGAGCATTGGAGCTCCTGGGCAGAAGCAAAGTAGCAGGCTGGTGCTAAAATTCCACCATTATATAAAAGGCACTGAGCTTCTCAAAGCAAAAGTCTCTGAAAGCTGCTAATGACAAATCCAGTTACCCTGGCTGAGGACATCCTGGTCTGCCAGCTGCTGCCAGAACAGTGTTCAGGGTCAGGCTCACAACATACTTACTCTGCCCTGCCCCAGGCACTGGATTTTGGCAGCTGCCAGTAATGGGACACAAGATGAGATGAAGATTTGTTCTAACCTGGTACAGATCTTCCTATGTAATTACTTCTTGAAAGGCTTTACCTGCTTAGTTTTCCTGCTTTCTTGGCATCTTTCCAGAGAGAAAGATTTTGTTTCAAACAATAAGACAGTTTCAAATTATAAAAACAAATAATAGTTGAAACTTCAATGAAATGTTTAGAATTTCTTCTTTGCACATTTTTCCTCTCCTCCATTAGGGAGATGCTTTGTAACCCAGTTGAGCAGGGCTGTCATTTTGAGAGCCTTCATTGCCTGATCAGTCAGGCAAGTTGGAATTTTTTCAGTTCCAAAACACGTATGTTTTAAAAGCCTATTAAAAACTGTTCTAACACTTCTTAATAAGAAAGATCTCTGCACAAAGGACTGTAGTTTGTTTCAACAGGATATGGAAACCAAAATTTCTCCCTTACAAGAGCTTTTTTCAATCCACATACCTTTTTTCTATGTGCATAGTAATAACTGCTACTAGCTGAATTGCCCCTCAGTCACACAAGTATAAAAGGTAAGACAAATTATATCAATAGTTGTATAAACTGTAGAATACAAGATCTGCAATTTTTTTAAAAATTGAACTTATAGGATAGACAGTCATGAATCTTGCATGGATTGTAAAAGGGAAAAGATAGAAATCTGCCAAAACAGGAAATGCTGTATTGATCATGGAATCAAAGCCTTTTCTTGAATCCAGCATACACAGAGAAGGTAAGGCTCTAAACTAGTGTTACACTGGGGTGAAGAGAGTTTACTATAAAGGACACTAATGAAGCTATCAAAGGTGCAGCCTCATAAAGCCACATCAGGCTACCTTTGTGGTAGTGATCACAGCTCAGGATCTGACATGAAGTGCAGTCAGGGAAACCTGCTGGAAGCAGCTGTTGGAAGCTACCTATAAAATGTAACTTGCTGGATTTAGCTAAAATATCTCTCTGATTAATATGAGAAGAGAGAAGAGATGGGATCAAATGCTCGAATCCTCATCAACACGTTATCTACTGGCCTGGTTCAAGAAGGCTGCAATTTTCCTTTTGGAAAATTCCTAAGGGAGGGTGAGAATGGTAAACAGCACCTGCTTCACCACGGGGACAGGCAAGACAATCCCTGTGGAGTACAGACTGCAATTAAAAGCCTCTGTGACTGGTGAAGGGGAACTGAAATTGCACTCTCACGTACCTCCTGCCATCTCTATACAGACTACCCTGCTTTCACAGACTACAAGAAACAGGACCACCCATCTTTTAATGGCTGAAGGCTACTGCATGGCTTTTAGCTTCAGGGATGAGAACAGCTGAGGCTGTTGATTGTCACTCATGTGGGGTGGGCTCTGGTGGGACATACTGACAGTAGCACAGTAGTTGACCAAAGAAGCAGGAGGCTATAGTCTGGCCAATGAGATTTATGGTCTTAATATGATGCACTTCTGAACCAAAGATAGAAAGCTGACAACTGCAAAGGGAAGGTAAAAAGATATCCTTCCTAACAGAGGCAGAATTTTCTTCTGATAACATTTTGCAAGAATTAATGATGGTTTTCTAGACAAACCCCTGGTGCAGATACCTGTTCTTTTGGGACCTGTGCAGAACATTTTGTTACTCAATTTAATGACTGAGTGATGATGGTGTTTCATGTTTACATGCATGGAGTCTTTGCTCCAAAGAGCTAGGGGTTTATATATGGAAAATGTAAACATTTAACTTATCTAGTGAAGTAGGACATTCAGCTGTAATATTTCTGGGGTATGCTGTGTGACCTGGTCTGTAATCCTGGTAATTGTTAACTCTTGTTATCTACAACATCCATTTTTCTTTAATTGTAAGTCTAGCTTCCCCTTTTTGTTGACTTCTTAAATGTCATCTTTTTTCCTAACCTAGCACTTACTTTGAAACTTTTTTTCTCTTGTGATTTTATTTTTTACTGCACTGGATAATTTCTAGTTTCTTATCCCAGGAATTGACTATACTTTCCTTTTTATGCATTTCTGTGACATTTGCTATATTAGGTTTTTGGAAGCTCTGTGTGAAATTTTTATCTTTGTCAAAACCCCCTGCTGAAAAGACTCTGGTTAGAAACACTTCAGCCTCTTGTAGGAATGCGGCTTTTTCTAACAGGCATCTATATACTCCTGGTGGCCCACAACAAGGACAAGTCGTGCTTAAGGCTTCGCATACTGGAGCCTTCATCACTCTTCACATTGCTAAGAGGTGTAGGGAAAGGAGGAAAGAAGAAAAACCGGGAAAAGTGATAACGAGTAGGAGGAGGTCTGATGAAGGAGAGCTGATAGGTGATAACGACTGGCATTATTAGAGCATGAATGAGGGAACAGCAAAGAAATGAGGGAGCATCTGGAGACAGTCTGATATCTTTGTACAGCTGGGTGTTGGAGTGATGCTAGTGTGGTGTATAGCAACTAAAAGCTTGTTCCACTCTCTGCAGTCCAGCTCCTTTCAGTCTGGTTCCTGGCACTGTTAAGAGGGGAGAATGAGGAGGTTGTCCTGTGGAAGCACTGTGCTCTGCTCAGCCCCTCTCACAGCCTTTCCTGGTCACACGCACTGGCCTCTCTTGGAGAAATACATGTTACTTGGACCTGAAAGTCAGATTTGCAGCTGCTGTTGTCATGGTTTGTAACTAGGCCATAGGAATTAACTGAGTTATTCCCACCTCAAGAGCTTAACTCCTGACACATCTTTGAAAAAAATAAAGCAGGGAGTTTTGATATAAAACGTCGAGGTGAGAACATTGGCCTAGAAAATTTCTTTATTGGTTACTGTTTTTTTAAACAGCAGGGTGGGTTTCTTTGCTATAAATTCAGCTGGCTTTTACCTCTAGCCATTTGATCTTGTTAAGCCCCTGCCTGCTGAAGAGCACTCTGCTAGTAGTAATCACCTGCCCATGCAGCTACTCCTGGACAGGGAGCAAGTCACCTCTTAACCTTTTCTTTGCTAAACTGACTAGACTGGGCTTCTTTGTAAGTAGCTTTTCCTGTACTTCTTGCCTTTCTTCTTGTTTTCCTCGGAGCTCTTTTCAGTGCTGCATTATGTCCATCACAGTGGTACTCAGCAGAGGTGTGGCATATAAATGCCACATATAGCTATAGCTATATACCCTTCCTTCACCTGCTCATAGTTCTATGCTTATTGCTTGTTTTATTAGGCATGTTGGCAGGGCAGGGTCAGTGGGTTCACTAGAAACTTTTTGTATCCTTGGTTTCCAAACTATGACTATTTGTGTGTCCTATACCCTTCACTCCTACATGTGTATCTATAGACACAATGTAATATGTTAATATGAAGTTGCCTTACCACTGGGATACAGATCTGACAGTAGCCATGACCTGATCTATTCAGCAGTCTACCAGTTCTGCCTCGTCTTCCAACTGTTCCAGAATATTTGTCATCTAAATGAAAATATATCAAATAGCACCGGACTGTGAATGGACTCCTTTGGCCCACCAGAAATGCCTGTATTTATCATCTGTCTTTGTAACTTTGAGATCTAGCAGCAGGCAGGCATCTCAAAATGAATCTGCCAAGCTGACATACAAAGATATCAACTGGCCAAGTTTATATTTGTGGATAGGTTTTATCCAGTGTCTTGTTCAAAACTGGCCTGAAAACTCTGCTGAAGTAATGCTTGGCAGAGATCCAGGATCTGTGTACTTCATAATTCATTCCAGTCTTCAGGCCATGGCCAGACCCCTATGGTGGATTAACAATAATTTTCCAGGAGTTAAACTATGAACTATGTNAGAGAGAGAGAGAGAGAAAATTGAACAGAGCCCTTTATGGTTTTGGTAACAGCAAACTAAGAGCTGTGGTGGCTCTAGTGAAGGCATGAAAATAGAAACGCAAGCTTGTTAGACTTGTCTCTCTGTACAGGACAGAGACAGAGTTTAGGCCAGTTGGTCAGATCACCTACAGAGCTGAGAGACTGCTGCCACCCAGGTAGCTGGGACCAATCGTGGTAGTTTTGTCCCTGCTGCCCTTCATCCCCACAACATGGGCACAAAACATCCAGCCTGGCCCCAGGCATGCTTCTCCCTCTGCCTGCTGCTTTCTGAACCAGGCACAGAGGGTGCAGAGGGCAGCCTGCAGATTTGGGTGAGTGTAAAGCCTTGGTTGCTCTGGCAGAACTAAGAGGTAAAAGCCCGCTTTAAGGTAAGAGGGGTAGCTGGCATCCTGGAGAATTTCAGGTTAGAGAGAGGTTGGAAAAGACAAACAGGTAGCAATACACATGGTGACAGTGACCCTCTGAGAATGAGCAAGGATGCTTGAGGCTGCATGGTGAAGTGGGAGGACACAGGGCTGGGGGAGCAGGCTGGGGTTGGTGCAACAAGAAGTTTTGAGCTGGAGGCTGTGCTGAAAGAGTGGAAAACATCCAAAGCACCTCATAAAGTAATCCTGCATCTCTGAATATGTAATTCTTTATTCATGCAAATGTCCCACTTGACAAAAAAAGAGTCTTTCACTGTGGGAAAAGAGGGAGCCCAGGCAGCACATCACAGATTTCAGACAAAAGTCCTCCATTCCTTTCACTGTGGAGAAATAAAAGAAAAGTTAGGCCTGCAAATGGAGAGGTGAGAAGCTGAACAAAGGGGAAGTTCAGTGGGTTTGTGCCATTGAATGATTTATACATTCTCAGCTCTATCGTAGTGAAGATAATAAAAAAGAAATAGGTCACCATGGATTACAGGTAAATGATCACTGGAAGGTTACACGTACTATGTTCTTCTTAATGTATTTACTGAGAACTTCACTGACTCAAGGTATTTGGCATGTATCAGTTCTTTTTGTGAGGTTTAACCTTTCATGTGACAGCTCAATTATCTATAAAGTCAGTGCAAAAGAGCTAGTGCTTTTTTCTCTGTAGATACTTAGTTTTGAATTACTGTCCATCAAACGGACCTGCTGGACTCTTATGCTTAAGATCTCTTCACCAGTCCTTCCCAATGAGCTGTGGATTGACTGCTATTTTTTTCCTCTATTTTACTACACCTATCCTGCACTGTCAGTTCTTTCACAGTGGTAAGAACTCATGTTGCTACTAAAATGAATTTCAGACAGTCTGAAATGACTGACAATTTACCACTCGTGGAAATGAATTTCCAAATAAATCCTTTAAAAATGCATTCCTTTCAATGGTGAAGAAGCAAACATGAAGAAATAATACTAATTTTAAAAAACCCTCCAAAATCACATACCTACACACAAGAAAGTCCAGCTATTTATTGTACCATGTTTTCTAAAGACAGAAACAAAATACAAATGTCTTACAAAAAATATTCCATACCTCAGAAGCAACATAAACAACAATATAATTTGGCAGTTTCTATAGTGACTACTCACTTTCCTTTGGAAGCTCACTAAGCAGTCAGACAAAACCAGAGTAACTGGCTGTGATGGTGTGTAATTATTTCCCTTCATCCTCCCCCTCCCCCAAAATACTGAATACACAGATTTTCTACCCTTGAATGGAAATGTCCCTCCTTGTAAGAGAGCCTTTGTTGCATGAGAGAAAGGAGGGGGAGGTGTCAGAAACAGCTCAGCAGTGGTGTGGAGTGCAGAAAATGAGTCGTCTAGCTGAACTGGCTTCTGGCTTGTGGTCTGGCATCTGGCTGTCTCCAGTGGGACCTGCTGTGGGATCGCTGCCTGTCAGGCATGCCATTCCTGTCCACGAGGCATCATAGCCATCTCAGCCTCTGTCATTGGAGGCGTATCACCAAGTAGAACAACACAAAAAAAACATCAACAGAAGCACAGTGTTACACTTGGGCTTCCTGAAAATCTCTGGTCTGTGCTGTGGAGTGGCACAGGGCACACTTAGAAACCTTGAGAGAGATACATGCTGGTAGTTTCAAGGAAAAATAAAAGAAGTGCTGGTGTTTTTTTTTTCATTTTGTTATCTTTTTTCTTTTTTTCCCTTAAGCCCTTTGTTCTCTTTCAGCATCTTTGTCCTACTTTCATTTGATAGGCATTTAACAGCGACGTTCTTCTGCTTTGCGATATAAGCACTTTTATGGTAGAGCACTAAGTGAAATCACATGCTTGATTCCTGCTGTAAGTTTTCATCTGACTTTCATGAGTGCCTGGTTGAGCAATAATTTCTAGGGAGTGGAGAATCAGAGATGGGCTCAGCAGAAGTTTAATTGTTTTCCCCTCTTGGCTGCTACTACTATATTAGTAGAGTTCCCCTTGATGTTGTCACTCAACACTTTGAGACCTGACAGACAATCCCCTGTGGCTGATTGACAGGAAGGGAACATAAGCACTTTAGCTATGGAGGAAAAAGCCCAAACCACTTGGTGTCCAAAGAAATATGGCTCACATGACAGTACAGAATGCACTAACACAGAGTTAACCTCACCTCTAAAGCAATACTGTTCCAAATATGTCCTGGCTAGCTCTGAGTAAATAATTCAGTGATGTTGATTTCTTTGATTTTTTTCAATGCTCACTCTTCTTGGAGAATAGTAGTCAGACAATATTGATTTGTTATCCTTGAGTTTCTCTGTAAAATGTCCTCCTTCTTCCTGAACTCTGGATTTATGGCAAATATTTTGCTGTGAGAATTCAGTGTTAAGACCCAGATATGTTGACTAGACCATCAATCAGATGGCCCTGCTCTGTTGTATTTAGGGTTTCCTGCCTTTTCTAGATGGATATAGCTTGAGCTAAGAGTGTATTCCAAGGAATAGTCAGAGCAAAACATGTCCATACCTTTGGCTAGTGGTACTTTAAAAAATAAGTTGTCACACTGACCATGAACTGTTCTTAATTAGTTTCATTGTTGCTAAACGGTGTTCTAGTGCTAAGATGGAGTACAATTATGCTCTGATTTGTGAACAACAATCCTGGTTTTGATGTATTAATATTCTAATATAGAGTAAGACAAAAACTTTGAAAAGGAAAAAGGATTATTGCAGGGTAAGTTTTTGGCAAGAAAAGCATCACCAAAATTGTTGTTGTTCTTAATATAAAATGAACTTAGATAATGTTTAAATTAGAAGAAAAAAGTGTGCTAATGAAGCAGATCTTGCGTGCCTTTAAACTGAGGAAATTGAGCTGTGAATGAGATTATGAACTCAGTAATTCATCTTCAGCCTGATGCAGTATTTTGCTTCTGCACCTGTGACAAACCCAGCTTTTTTTTAGACACACTTCATAAAGTGACATCATAAATTAACAAGATGTCAATACATAAATACTGGTAGTAATACAAGCTGGTAAAAACAGGGGTTTCAGCAGTGCTCCAGAAATTAGGAAAGCCACTTTTATCATCTGACTGCCCCAGAGTTTCTCTGAGACTTTCAACAGACCCTTGAAGCCAGGTCAACAGAAAGCAGTCTGTGGTGCATGGTCTGAGCTGCAATTCTCTCTCTGATGTAGCCATCCATAGGGCAGCATCCAAAGTTAGTCTGACATAAGGTGATTTATATTTGAATGGCTTATTGCCTTCTCAGAGAGCATGATACTTTACGGGTACAAACAATAGTGTTCATGGCTGGGATTCTCAGTATTTCTCAGAGTTGACCTCATTTTCTTCTGTGGAATCTGAATCAAGGTAATGCAAACTAGCTTTGAAAATCCAGCCTTACAACATCTTTTGAACATTTCTGAGAGCATCAACTGCAGCAGTAACAGAAAATGCCACCCACATTATTTCTGTGATTTCTGTATTGTCATTTTAAGGGTGTCGGAAGAATAGAAATAAATTATTTCATAGCAAAGTTTGTTCATTTACTACCTGCTAGGGTTTGTTTATAGATCATAAGTGTATACGCTAAAAGAGAAGTCAGCCATGTGATTTATTGAAATATTTATCACCTCAGCTGATTCTACTTGAGCACAGATATATTTGTGAGATTTACATGCAGGTTGGAGAGGAGCTTGGGGAAAACTTACATTTTTTCAAGATGCACATGCAGGCTTTTGTGTGAAATACCATGTTTGTTTCAGAGGTCACCTTCCTGATACACATCCACTCTTTTCAGGAGACAAGAGCAGTGACAGACCTTGCTGCTGTGACTCATGTGACAGCTCTGTAACCCCATGCTTTCCACAGCCTGGGAGTGAGCTGTCACTTCAGCATTTTCTGCATTTGTAAGGAGTTGGGTTTCCTGGCTTCTTTCTTCCCAGGTTTCGGTCTGAGTCCTTCTCAGTGAAGTGCTCTGTCACCCACCAGTCCCAGGCAAACTGACTGGATTAGTTTTTCCCTTGCTATTTGACCCTGGTTGGGCTGATGACAAATGCATCTACATATTTCTAGCATGTAAGGAATGAGCATCTCCCTAGGTCTAGAGTCTGCTTCATTCCACCCTAAAATAATGACTTACCCATTAGCTTTTCACATCTTCCATGCTTCATTTTGCACAACAAGCACTTGCTTTCAGTGAAAACTCAGTTATTTCCCTGTTGCAGACTTGGGGTTTGAGTCACCAGGAAGGTTTTGTCATCATCTGAAATCAGAAAAAAGAAAAAAGATAACAGGATTTTTCAACTTACTAAATGCAGGTTACACTGTGCAAGTATGACTTTTCACAAGGGATAAGAAGCTTGGAGCAAATCAGATGGCATGTAAAACAGGCAGCACTTGCTTCAGGCAAGGGCAGAAGAAGGTTGTATATACTGTCTTGACTGATGTATATCTGGCAGGGGGTAGGAGGATTCATTATAAGAGCACTTTCCTCAGATGGAGGTGAGCAGTTGGGGCCACTCCGAGGTAATTGCTGTACGTCAAGGAGTATCTTGTATGTCAAGTAGTCTAGGGCCTGAGAGTCATCAAATGATAAACTGAAAAGAGACAGGAGGCACACCCACCTCTATGAAAGTTCTCACCTCATGTTGCCCTGCTTTGGACACTCTCTAACAGCTTAACATATTCTTTACACTGTGGTGCTTAAAATTGCCCACAATACCCAAGGTGAGGCCACCCCAGTGCAGGACAATCCCCTCCCTGGCCCAGCTGGCGATGCTGTGCCTGATGCCCCCCAGGACAGGGGTGGCCCTCCTGGCTGCCAGGGCTGCTGACTATATTCAACTTGCTGTGGACTAGGACCCCCAGGTCCTTTTCCATGGCACTTCTTTCCAACATCTCATTCCACAGTCTGTACAAACATCCAGGGCTGCCCCATCCCAGGTAGAGAATTTGGCACTTTCTCTTATTGAACTTCCTAGGGCTGGTGATTGCCCAGTCCTCTGAATTGTCAAGGTCTCTCTGCAGGACCTTCCTGCTTTTGAGGGAGTCAACAGCTCCTCCCAGTTTCGTGTCCTCTGCAAACTTGCTCAGTATCCCTCCCAGTCCTGCATCCAAGTCATTTATGAAGATGTTGAAGAGCACAGGGCCCAAGATGGAGCCTTGTGGAACCCCACCAGTGACAGGTCACCAGTCTGGTGTCACCCCACTCACTAATGCCCTCTGTGCTTGATCTGTGAGCCAGTTTCTCACCCACCACATGATGTGTTTATCCAGCTGTGCTGGACATTTTGTGCAGAAGGATCCTGTGAGATACGGTATTGAAAGCTTTACTGAAGTTCCAAAAAATTACATTGACTGGCTTCCAGAGGAAACTGAGGGGAGACCTCACTGCAGTTACAACTTCCTTGTGCGGGGAAGCAGGCACTGATCTCTTCTCTGTGACCAGTGGCAGGACTGATGGAATGGCCTGAAGTTGTCTCAGGGCAGGTTTAGGTTGGATATTAGAAAAAGATTCTTCATCCAGACTGTGATTGGGCACCAGAACAGGCTCCCCAGGGAAATGGTCACAGCACCAAGGCTGACAGACTTCAAGAAGGATCTAAATGGTACTCTCAGGCATGGGAATACTCTCAGGAATGGTCCTATGCAGGGCTAAGGGTTGGACTTGATCCTTGTGGGTCCCCTCCAACTCAGCATATTCTGTGATCCTGTTATTCTGTGAAGATCTTGTTGCAAAAAATAGTCAGAACAAAAACCTGAGATGAAAGTGGTTGTGAGTGAAGAGAAAAGTGGAACCAAAGGTTGTGACTAACTCATCAGTAGGAGTGCTGGACATATGATATTGGACCGGACTGCAGGCACAGGTACCCAAAGATGTCAAAGTTCTCTATCCTGAAATACATAAGGAACTCTGATATACCTGGTATTAAAGAAATACCGACTATTATAAAATACCCTGGTTGCAATGACATTTGTATCATGCAAGTGGTTAAAATGCCCTGTTCACAGAACAAATTAACTTTTAACATCAGAAAACAGAGAATCATAAGTATTTTTCTTGGATTAGATGGAAGGATGCATCTGAAAATATTCTGTTAACAAAAGAGGAAGTTCCCAAATTGTTAATGAGATATCATTTGTCTCAGACAATAATACTGCCAAAAATTGCTTACACACTGAATTAGAAAGATAGCTACCTCTGGCTCTCTGTAGATACTTTAATTTTCCTCACAATGAAACAGTCTGTACTGCTGGAGATACTGAAAGCTTGGCTGGACATGGTCCAGGGCAACCAGCTATCCTTGACCCTGCTGGGCCCAGGGTGGGACTAGGGAATCTCCAGTGGTGCCAGCCAGTCTCTAGAACTTTGTGATTCTATTTTGCCTAATGCTAAAGATGTTATTAATTATTCCAGTTGTCCATCTGTCCCCACACACCCCTGCCCTGCCACAGATTTGATTGTTACATCTGCCTTCTGGTTTTAGTAAGCAATTATAAACTAAATAGAAAATTTGAAGATAAATAAATTGCATTTTTAACTTAAAAATACAGGGTCTGGAAAGAAAAACAAGGCTGAGAACAGGTTTAAGCAAGAAGACCCAAAGTGAGATTATTTATTCCTTGAAAATCACATCAGAACATTTGAACAATAAGGTCAGGGGAAACTGAGACAGCCCAGGATGGGCCCAGTTGGTAAAGCTGAGGCCTTAAGTTTGTGTTTTGTTTTTTTTTTAAAGGCAATGTTCTTACATAGACAGAGGGCATCCTACTGAGCCCCAGCCATCTGCTTTGTTTGTTACCATCCCAATTTTTGAGATGCTCACCTAACTGTCTGGTTTATTCTTTTTCATCAGCTGGCCACATGCATATATGGGGTAAAACCCTGATGGCATGTCATGACTGGAGGTCCACGACCTTGAAGCAGCAACACTGCTATTGGTTACAGGGGTCTGTCCTCCAGCAGAGGCATCAGTGGGATGGCTGGAGTGTGGGTGGGTGAGTCCCATCAGGCCAAAAGTTAGTGTGAGTTAATTCTGTTGCTGCTTTGCTCAGTGCAGCTGCTAATGCTCAGCTAGCATTTATTAAGAGTGTACTGTGCCAAATGTTAGCCCAGGTGAGAAAGGCAACCAAGAGTTAGACATTGCTTTTAATTCAGCATTTTCAACCATCAAAAGAAATGTATTAACAATTCTTCATGTGTAGATGCTGATTGCAGGACTTGCTAAGTTAAAAATAGTGCAAGATTTCTAAGCAATTTTCCTGATCATTAGAGAGGCAAATTCTCACAGAACCACTTCTGAAGTCACTGGGACCAAAGGAGCAGAGGTTAAATATGTAACTTTTCTTGCTAATGGCACCACTAGAACAAAGAATTTGTCATTTTCTTTGTGGTATGAATAAAAGACAAGTGGCTTTGACAGTCTTGATTAAAATCCTACCCTGAAGCAAAAAAGTAGGATTCAGACACTTGAATTTGTGTTTTCAACCTCTCCAATCTGTCTGAAACAGCTCTTTTATAATTTCTCAGTTATCCAGGATATTTTGGCTGTGTTGGTCACATGAGAAATGTCTTTACATGAATCTTCTGTATAGTGAAGAGATGCGGAACTGAAGTAGCTGTAGTAACTGTAGTAAAACTTCATCTCCAATTGTTGGAAATAGATCTAAGACTTCGAATAAATGCTGCACAGGATAAAATTTCTGTGACCAGCTGTCCCTGGTAAAACAGCCAGCAACAAGTCTAATGCAGCAACATGTCTTGCAATGAGATTTTGCTGTGACCAGATGTCCATGGTAGTGACTTTACAATGAAAAATATGCAGGAAAAGGACAAAAATCTAAATGGTATTCTGTTGTTCTAGATATTTAAAGGATATTTGCAAGAAAAAAAATACTCTGTGGGAATTAAAATAGGAAACACTGACATGCATCATTAAACTTTAACAATCAACCCTAATAAAACGCAAAATACTAAAATGCATTGCACAAGTGATTGATGCAGGTCTGGCACACCTCAGTACTATTAAGACAGCAAGATGCCTGGTAAGCCTGAAGTGCTCTTTCAACACTACTTCAATTAACTTATCAACTCCAGCCATTCTCTTGCTCTAGCATCTGTGTCTGTTCCAGTAACCAGAGTGGTGATGCTGCTGCTATGGAAAGAACAACGCTGGTGAGTAATGTGAGCACTTGGTTTGTGACCATTCCTGTTGCACGCTCAGATGTCCTGCTTCCCTCTGAAGAGGTGGGTGGGAAGTGGAGGGGAGGCAGTGAAAACTCACAGCCATTCATAGCAAGATTTATTGATTCTTGAGAACATTGCATTTTACAGTGATCTGCCTTTTCCAGTTAATGCAGCTGGAATGTGAACCTGGAAAATTTATGATG
>VXBX01001490.1:78545-91757 GCA_013400415.1 Scytalopus superciliaris | reverse complement strand
GAGCATGTCATCTCTTTCATGCCGTGCCAGAAACAATCTGCATGGCTTTATAAAGGAAGGCAAGCATTGGTCCTAATAACACAGTTGATTTTTGAGAATGAATTTTCCACATAAACATGCAGTTTACATATTTTTAGAAACCTGCTTACACCTCAACACTTCTTTGCCAACAGGTCAGTCTAGGTGACTGTCTAGATCTCTACCAGACCACCTTTAATCAAGGTATAGCTCAGGATCTGAGATGTAAGGCTACGTGTTCCTTTAGGGCAAATTATATCCTAATTGCCTATTATGGTTTTTGGCGTTTTCTTTTTTTAGGGTGTGGAGTTTAGATCAGAGTGTTGCCTGAGGTAGCCTACCAAGGAAATGAGAATTAATATGAACAGCTAGAACAGTTGTTGTAGATGCAGTCTTTCAGTACTTACAAAGGTCTTATAAAATAACATGGAGAGAAATTTTTTTACATGGGCAGATAGTGATAGGACAGGGAAGAATGGTTTTAAACTAAAAGAAGGGAGACTTATACTGTATTTTAGGGGAAATTTCTTTACTGTGAGTGTGGGGAAGCATGGTAATAGGTTTCCTAGAGAAGCTGTGAATGTTCCATTCCTGGAAATATCCAAGGCCAAGCTGGATGGAGCTCCTAGCAACGTGGTCTAGTTTCGGAAGGGGCACTTGACTATGGCAGGGATGTTGGAACTAGAAGATTTTTAAGGTCCATTTCAACCCAAACCATTCAAAGAGTTCTGAGGGCTCCATACACTTTTTTTAGTTTATTTCTCTTGTTTGAACAGGGTTTCCTCTGTCTCCCCACCCCAGTTTAACCTTGATCAGCTGAGTTTCTCTGAGCTTTCAATAAACTCCAGGAAGAATGGATTGTAGGTTTTACTAGGATGCCAACTTAGCTCTCAGTTGTATGGATCACATATAAATGCCACAGTCACCTTCTTCACTGTGATTCTTGGTTTTTTTCTATTTTGGTTTTGTTTTGTTGGGGTTTTTTTGTTTTGTTTTTTTCAGAAATGTGTTCCAAACATACTATCACAGAATCTCAAAGTACTCTAACTTTAGACTTTCAAGTTTCAAAAGAGGTGTTGTTTTCATTCTGACCAGTGCCAAGGTCAGTAGAACTTGTATGAGTTGTCAAGACTTGGCATGTAGCTAGCAGGACAGCCTATGCACCAGTTCAGTAGTCACATAAATAAAGGAGGGCCTGTGCCACTGATTTCTGGTCCATTTTTCATGCCCTTTGCCACTCTTGAAGACTGTGCCTGTTTAAGGGAGCCACCACAAGGTTTCCATTTTGCTACACCCAGAGGAATGAAGATACCCACCACTGGTCTGTGATGGGGGCAACTGCACATGGCCTTGCCACTACAGACTTTCAGACTATTACCAGTGGGGTGGTGGGCAACAGGCAGAAGATCTGCTAAACCTGTGGTTGCTTTCTACAAATTACTTAATCCAGTGTCAGCTTCTACCTAAACCCCATGAAAAATTACATAGTATCCTGAATGGTGCTCTCAGGTAGAACTTCCTTAGCTCCATGTCTGGGTATGAAGAGGCTTTTCTTAATGGAGTATCTGCAGTAATGGCACACAGGTACACAAGTACCCTCATGCCTATCCCATCCTCTTCCTGCTAAATCCCTCCCCTTATCAGGTGCACTCATGCAGAACTCACCCTGTTCCTCTCTGAACACAAGATGCACGCATTTCTTAAACAGAGAGCATCCTTTAGGCTGCTGGGAAACAATGCAGACATAAGATCCTGAGTGGCTGGTGTTTAATGAATGGCTTTTTGCCTCTGTTTTGTATCATGCCATGTCAAAGCACTGCAGTTTGGACCTTGCTGCTGCAAAAAAGAAAAATACAGAAATGCTCTTAAGACACAAAAAAAAAAAAGGGGGGCGGGAGTGCTAGGGAAGCATCAAGTGGGTCATTCCCAACAGGCTTTCCTTTTTTTTTTTTTCACTGAGTGAAATGTTCTTAGCAATCCAAAGGAATGTCAGGGTCCTCCAGAATAAGCTAATCTCAGGCAGTTTATAGGTTTCCATCACTACTTCCCCAGTACAGCTGCAGTGGATTGCAAAGCATTTCACAGATGCCAAGCCCCTGTGATTCAACCTTTTCACCTGGCAGTCTGCAAACAAATGTGTTCATTTTCAATAAAGGTCATAAGTTAAAGGGAAGCAGGAGAGCTATAAAATGAAAATGTATGCTATCTAAAACACTGTGACAGAAACAATATAGAGCAGATATTGGTAATGCAATGTAAACGTTGGATGCAAGCCCAGTAACAAAGACAGAAAAACAGCATTACAGCTAGCAAAACCCTGAAAGAAGAACTGGAACTATGAAAAAAGGTTTTAAGCTTGTCAGCCTCTGTTTTGCCCCAGCGGTTTGAAATTGCAGCAGCAGGAGTTCTTGTTTACAAAGGATATCTTTCATCTCCATGCTGCCAGGGACAGTGAAAGGTACCATGCACTCCTTTTTTTTCCATGGCCATTTTGAACAGTGAGGCAAATCAGAAGGGAAGGTGTAGCAAGGGCCTTTGTGAAAGTAAGGGTGAAATGATGTGGGATAACAGTGAGCTGAAAATGGACTTGCAGGCCACTCCCCACAGAGCCAGACCTGCTGCATTTGCTGCTGCTTTGTGCTGGAGGGGCATTTCCCCGGGGAAATGTCACATGTATATATGTATGTGTGTGTGTCTGTGTCTGTGTCTGTGTTTGTTCTTGCTTTTCTTATTCAGCTTTCTCAGGAGCAGCCTGAAGATGACAGCTGAAAGCCCCTGGTGAAGATCTTGATTGGTGGTCCCTATTTTAATTGGGGATGCTCACTCACCAAGTTTAGAATTTATTTACAATTTGATCTAGATGTTATTTGCTGTTTATTAGAGGTTATTTGTGAGTTATTACAGGTCAGACACTATGAAGTGAGCATTTGAACTCAGTTGCAAAAGCTTAGTGTAGAATTATTAATTACCCTTAGTTTGTAAAAGAATGTTGGCAAATCTTCAATTTTCCTTCTGCAAATGAATGGTAATTGTATTTGCTGTGTTTCAGTTGGGATTAGTAACACTTTGTGCTTTTATCCAAAATCAATCTGAATTAGCTTCATTCTTTCAGTGAGTAAACAATTGCCCAATTTCAGTGGTGTCACTTATTGCTTATATATTGGATGAAAATATTTTTGTGTTTGAGCTGGTGAGTGAAAAAGGTCAAAATGCCAGCAAGATACAAACTGATATTTGAGTTCACATGTACATATGCTGAATCATCCTTTATATCTGCTTTCAGAATGATCAATTCTGTCAGCATGCAAAGGCTAGCTAGGAAGTATCTAACAATGAATGTATGAATTTGAATGAATGAATACCTGGTTTCATGTCTCTATGTTTCACATACAGTTTTAGAGGCAGGACTTTAAAAACTAGTACTGAAAATAGAACCCTAGGGTAGGCAGAAGTGGCAAGAGGATACAGACAACTTACTGTGATGACTATAAAGAACTGCAGAGCTGTCATGAAACAACATCTACAGTACCAAAGCTGACTTGCATCAGGGTGAATGATAGCAAAATTACTATGGGTGGTTCAGTGTGTAATGAATTCAAGTTTTTAATGCTGTGTCAGTGATGGAATATACTACTACATGGCCAAAGGGCGTTGATATGAACAGTGATTAAATCTCATGACCCTTTAAGCAAATTCAATATTAGATTTGCAATATGTCAAATCTGTCACTAAGTGTTATGCTAATCTCCCATTGACTTTTGCAGCAATTTTCCTTTCAAAGTGATGGCAAATGGCCAGCGGCTCTGAGGCAGGTGGCAATGTCCCAAAAAATATTAGAATTGGAAAAATAAGAAAATTTTGTTATCAAGCAACATTTAGGTATATTGGGATTCAAATTGTGCTCTTATCTTTTAATGGGTCTTTGTGAGGGATACTCTAGGAAGTACGTAAGTTTTAAGACTTTCTAGCAATAGGAAGTGACCAAACCAAAGATTCTGGGAGATGACACTAAATACTCTGATGGAAAAAGAGATGAGGACAACAAAAGTTAAGCACAATGCTTCTGAAATGAGAGGGAGTGGCATTTGAGAAAACTTTGGAGGGCAGGCACTGTGTGAGAACTGCCTGGGCAGCATTTGCCCTGAAGCCCTGGCATTTACCTTGGAAAACACTGCAGCAACACACTTCAGATCCTCCCTTTTTATCATTTCATTTTTGGAGCTTGCCCTGAGATGCTATTTATCTATTGATTTTGTTTCATGCAAGTAGGGCCTTCATTGCCTTGATTAGCTGATTTATTAGAGCTCAGGTGCTTCTCTCACACATCGTGCTAGGGTTGAGGGGCTCTTTCATTACAGATCCACTGTGACTTGGAGTTTCTTGGGTTTTTTGCATTGCTCCTGAAGGCTGTGTAGCTAACTATTTAAGTGCCCTCTTATTAGCAAACATTCTCTTGTGTTGAGCAAACAGACATAAGTTTATTAGACATAAAATCTTCTAGTTTTGTAATTAGAAAGTCACTAAAAAGCATAGTAAAAAGTAAGTTAAGAAGCTCTTTAGCAAAATGGGAATATTATAGTAATCATTACAAAATGAGGAGAAGATGTTTGATCAATTTTGAAAGTCACTGATTGGCTGAAAACAAATGTTTTTGTGCTCACATTCTCCCCACAGTAAACATGCAAAGAACTAGATAGTGGTTGGAAATTACAGTGAAGACGTTTGGAAATGGCTAGTTAGGCAAGAGAAAAGGGAGGGAGAGAGGAAAACAGCACTGAGAGGATACAAAAGATGGATTGAACAAAATAAAAAAAATCCAACACAGCCAGCCAGAAGAAAACAGCAGAGATGAGGAAGGTCATACCTGAGGCCTTCCTGCAGGCAAAGGTCATTTAGTCAGCTGCTGAAGTAGAGGGGATCATCCTTACAATCCATCACAGAGCTCACCTACTTATTTATATGCAAGCAATGAATTCTGCTTCTCTCCTGTTTCAAGTGATGAACAAGAGGACCAGCTCCTAACTCTTGCCTGAAATTCTCACAGACCTGTGCAGGTATTGTGTTCCCTGTAGTCTTTCAGATCTTGATATTTTTTTTTCCACCCTGGCTTTTAAATGAAATTTTTTTGGACATGGAAAAATACCTTGGGGAGAGAATAGTGTCAGGGGCAGGACATCCACAATTGCTTATGCCAGAAGAACTGGAAGCAGCATCTTTGTGACCTTACATTTTGTGGGACCTTTGTGAAGCCAGAAGGGTTCTGTGGAGTCTAAATTAGCAGCCAAAAATACAGATGGGGCCATTTCTGAAATGTAATAATAAACATATGGAACTGAATTATTCAGTTCTGTGTTTTGCCTTCAAAACTCATAGCAGAGTATCATGTTTACTTACAAAAACCCTAAAGCTATGAGAGTGCAAATGGGGAGCTGGGAAATCATGGCCTCTTGAAGACAATTCATTTTCACTGCTGATCAGCCCATACAATTGGAAGCAAACTGGGGCTACTGAGTTTGGTATCTGCAGAACTGGGGGACCCTAATATGCCCTTCCAGCTTATTCATGTTTTAGAGGTTGGAGGACAATTCTCTTTGCTTGGAAAAGAATAGTCTTTATAAAAGCTTGGTGGAGTGATAGAAATCTGTGGGTGGAAGAGCAGGAACTGGCTCTTCAGGGTAGGAAAAGAGCAGTTCTGGCCCTTGTGGGCCTGTTATCTCCTGCCTCCCAAGTTCCTGGGATGCTTCACTTCAGGGACCCACTCTTCCAGCATGTCTTGAGATGGCCAGGAACAGTCTTCCTCAGAGCCAGGTCAGATGAGGGTGGTCCCCACACTCCGAAATCACATGTTGGTATAAAATACTGATCACTGAAAGTCTTTCCCATTTAACCAAAACTACCACAAACATGCAGGTTAGGAGGAGGCAAGTGGTGAGTTAAATCATGCATAGCTCAACTACATGAACACTCTCTCAGGTTATCCTTGCTTTATTACCCTCCTCATACATCTGTTTGGGGCAATTATTTAATTCTGTTATTGGTGGAAAAAATGTTGCCCTTGAATACTGCACAGTTCATTCTTTTGTAGAAAGAGCCACCATTGAACCAGAGATTTCAGCAATACCCGCCACAAAAGTGTTCACCCTGGAATTGAGCTAGTGGGCAATGAAAAATGAATAATGATAGTAATGATAAAATATACTTGGGTGTAGAAGAAACAAAACTGAATAATTCAACAAGAATTTTTTTTTCCCCAAAGAAGCTTCAAGCCAGGTGGAGAGTAAGTAAAGCTTGTGACCTCTGCGTGAATGTGTCTCAGCTCTATATGTTGCATGTGTCTCTATATGGCACAATATGCTGGTTTCTTACATCAGTAAACCACATCTTCTTTATCCTGGCAGGCTTTCTTGAAGAATGGGAAATTAAGAGGTTTTTTACTTTAATGTGGCTATGAAAGTAGGCTGAACCTCTCTGGGAAATTTTATTCCCAGTCTTTTTGCAGTATAGTGGGTGGGTAGATTCTCTGAGCTTTTCCAGGACATTGGATGGTCAGCATCCCCACACACATACACATTAGACTAGAAACTGGCCTCATGTCTCCCCAAACCCCCCAGGAAAACATTGCATGGAGGTATTACTCAAGTTTCTGAACTCCCACTGATACCCTGGGTGCACAATCCGGGGAGTCCACAATATACAATATGTATCAGGCATCACTTCATCCTCATGCCTAATACTCTATTGTTACCACTATTGGAGCTTCAGCAGGGAGCATGTGGGGGAATAAAGGCTATTGTCCAGCCTGGCTGCAGCTGTAGGATGACTACAAGAGGGACTGACAGGAGACTGCACAGCCACAGGAGTCTCCCATGCTCCCTGACATGTGTGGGGTTAGTGTGCAGGGACTGCATGCACGTGTTGTAACTCAAAGCATGTTTTCATACCTCTCTCTCCTCAGCTTGTACAACAAAGGACACGCCCAACTTCAGACACATAGCAACTCAGAGGGTGGGGAAAAAAGGGATATTCTTGAAAGGCTGTGGAATAAAACATGTCTAATACAGAAGACCAATGTGTAGAGGGAAAAAAGTGAGTATAGCACTGTTATTTTTCTTCTCTTTGGAACCACACTAAAAATATTATAAGTTAGTATACTGCATGTAAGATCCAGGCAAATGACCTTACGTCTGAAATTTGGGGGTTTTTTGTTGTTGGGTTTTGGTTTGTTTTGGTTTTTTGTTTTTTTTTTTTAGGGGGGTTGGGAGTTGTTGTGGGGGTTTTTTCTTTTTTTTTTTTTTGTTATAAATGAGATGGTTTCTGTGCTATAGAAGGCACTCTGAAGTTAATCACACTGTGTATAAAAGGCTGGCACATTTATCGTTATAATATGTTATGCTATTCTATATTTACAGTACTTCACATACAGCAGGCAGGATGCTGATCTCATTTCTACCAGTACAAATCCAAAATAACTCCATCAGTTGAGGCACTGACAATCTGACAGTGCAGTGTGCTCATTTATTAACCAGCCATCACTTATTATTTGTTGGTCACATACTTTCTAAAATACTGCTTAGCCTTAAGAACAACAAGGCCATTCTAGTCAATCCTATGACCTGGGGCCCAGATTTTGCACATTGCAATGTCCTATACATGCAGCAGTACCTCTGACGGGACCTCTGTGCCTACACGGAGCTCCTGTCAGCTTCTCTGCGACAGCTGGTTCTGGATAGGACATCAGGCTGAGCTGCCCTACCCATACTAGACTCATCAGCCCTGTCTGCTGTGGGAGGTGCAAACCATCATCAGGGCAAAAGCTAGGTTCTCGCAATCCAGCCTTCAGGCTAAGGGGGGCTTTTGGGGGGGTGCGGGGGGGCTGTGCACAGAGATAAGTTGGCACGGAGTAGAAAAAGCTCCTTACCAAAGAAGAAGACATTTAAACAGAGTAGACAGCTAAATGCATATTGGTTCAAAAGGCTGTTCTTGTCTGAAGTCCCTTAATTCTGAAGAGTAGGGATCAGTCAGCTCTTCAGAAATCTCAAAGTCAATTCAGAGCCCTTGAGACCCCCCTTTTAAAGATCCAGATAGATTTTCTCTGCCCTGTATCCTGAACTTTTCTGAACCACTTTTGGCAGCTCAGTACAGTCTCAGAATAGCATCACAAAGTGGAAATTCAGCACTATTTCTTGTTTCATGGAAAAGGATTTGACAAGCCATAGAGATAATAGGATCGAACCCTGCCTCATCATGATTCTTTCATGAATTTTCTGATCTGACTGCTAGTAAACTTTGTCTGAGTGTGCAATTAAATAATGCCTGCTCAAGGGATGTGATTAATAAATTAGCATAGAGCACTGCAATGTCTTTTGAAAGCAGTGCCCAGTCTCACACTAATGCAAATGGCTCTAAACAATATAACAGTGGAAATGTTTTTTTCTGACAGAATCACAGAGTATGCTGAGTTGGAAGGAATTCAGAAGGATCATCGGGTCCAACCCTTAGCCCTGCACAAGACCATTCCCATGAGTCACACCATATGCCTGAGAGTATCATCCAAGTGCTTCTTGAACTGTCAGGCTTGGTGCTGTGACCACTTCCCTGGGGAGCCTGTTCCAGTGCCCAACCACCTTCTGTTTGAAAAACCATTTTCTAATATCCAACCTAAACCTCCCGACAAAACTTCAGGTCATTCTCTTGGATCCTGTCACTGGTCACCACTGAGCAGAGATCAGTGCCACCCCTCCTCTTCCCCTCATGAGGAAGTTGTAACTGCAGTGAGGTGTCCCCTCAGTCTCCTCTTCTCCAGGCTGAACAGCCAAAATGCCCTCAAACACTCCTCACATGGCTTCCCCTCAAGGCCCTTCACCATCTTTGTTGCCCTCCTTTGTACACTCTCTAACAGCTTAATATCTTTCTTATATTGTTGTACCAAAAACTGCCCACAATACCCAAGGTGAGGCCGCCCCAGTGCAGAGCAGAGCGGGACAATCCCCTCCCTGGCCCGGCTGGCGATGCTGTGCCTGATGCCCCCCAGGACAGGGGTGGCCCTCCTGGCTGCAGGGCACTGCTGACTGACATTCAACTTGTCATGGACTAGGACCCCCAAGTCCTTTTCCATGGCACTTCTTTCCAACATCTCATTCCACAGTCTGTCTATACATGTGGGGTTGCCCCATCCCAGGTGCAGAATTTGGCACTTTCTCTTATTGAACTTCCTAGGGCTGGTGATTATCCCACACTCTGATGTGTCAAGGTCTCTCTGCAGGGCCTTCCTGCTTTCAAGGGAGTCAACAGCTCCTCCCAGTTTCGTGTCATCTGCAAACTTGCTCAGTATCCCTCCCAGTCCTGCATCCAAGTCATTTATGAAGATGTTGAAGAGCACAGGGCCCAAGATGGAGCCTTGTGGAACCCCACCAGTGACAGGTCACCAGTCTGATGTCACCCCACTCACTAATGCCCTCTGTGCTTGACCTGTGAGCCAATTGCTCACCCACCACATGATGTGTTTATCCAGCTGTGCTGGACATTTTGTGCAGAAGGATCCTGTGAGATACGGTATTGAAAGCTTTACTGAAATCCAAGAAAATTACATCAGTTGGCTTTCATTGATCAACTAGGTGGGTTACCTCATCATAAAAGGAAATCAGGCTTGATAAGCAGGACTTTCCTCTCATGAAGCCGTGTGGAATGTGACCAATGACTGCATTGTCCTTCAGATGTTTTTCAATACCTCCCGGAACAATTTTCTCCATAACTTTACTAGGCACCAAAATGAGACTGACAGGCCTTTAGTTTGCAGGGTCCTGTTTCTTGCCCATTTTGAAAATTGGGACAATTTTCACTAGCTTTCAGTCAGCTGGGACCTCTCCAGATTCCCAAGACTGCTCAAAGATAACTGAGAGAGGTTTTGTTCTGACCTCTTTTGTGATGATTCTGGGATGAATCCTGCCAGGCCCCACGGATTTGTAGGGATCCAGCAGGAGCAGCAGATCCTGCACATTTCAGTGTCAACTGGGAGTTGAACATTCTCACTGTCATGGTCCTCCAGCTCAGGGTACTGAGACCCCCTTTGGTCCGTCATCCATGTTGAAGACAAAGGCAAAGGAAGTGTTAGTCACGTCTGGAAGGAAGATTGCCCTGTGACTTTTCTCCTGGTGTTTCATACTAGTGCATCCAAATGTTCCCTGTCTTCTGAATCCACTGAAAAGCAAGGTCTTTACATAACTCAATAAATAAAACATTTGGCCAATATTTTGGAATATTTCATTTATTTTCTATTACTTTAATCAAGAAGCATGGTACAGAAGCTGTACCTGCTCTGCATCAGTGTGTTACTACTCAGATATGAAACATATGTGTCTGTGCCTTGAACGAAAGCACCACTTCTTTGTAATGATTTCCTTTTGTGAGTTAAAGTATTATAAGAATATTTTTAATGCATTTACATATGAAAGATAAACACCATGTATCAGTAAACCACAACATGATCATCCATTTTTGGCAGTCAAATGATGTATCCTATTTATAGGAAGATCTCTGTATTCATCTAACTTTTTTTATTATTGCATTCCCAGCATTGCCAGCTGAGGCAGGAATGTGAACCACAGGGAAATGAAGATGTCTGGGTTTTGGCAAATCACATGAAAGACTGTACTACTTTGATGCTGAATAAAGAATCACACCACTGAAGAGTCTGTGTTAATAGGCTTCTTTTCAGTGAAGGAAAACAAAGTCCATAAGAAAAGAAATAAGGAAAAAGAACAAATACTATGGTCTTATAATGGTTCAGATTTATCATGAAAAATGAACAAATAACCTGTCTTTTTTCTTAAAAGGAAAGAAAAGAAGGTACTCATAAAGGCAGGAGTATGCAAATGTGCCTTTCCAGGACCTTAGATAATAAGCTTGTGACTGCAGGGTACAAAAATCAAAATTGCAAGGAGTGACATGCCACAAACATAAGAAATTCCAGCATTAGCCTCCAGGGATATTATTACACTGATGGTGGACAAGATCAAAATGGTCTAGATAGTCTTTTTCAGCGTTGGACTGATGACATACATTCCAACAGCTCCAGTATCACCCAAGTTGCATATTAAAAGGAAGCTGTCAAAAAACATCTTATGGAATCTTGAATGATTGTTTTGTGTTAAAAGCCTATATTTATACTCAGTAAACTGTATGTCACTTTATTTTGTTCAAATTATGAATGCTGTTGTACAAATATATCAAGCACGCAGACAGCCTTAAACCATATTTTACCTCATCGATCACTAACAAATCCTATTTTTTTTTAATTTCAGTGGAAGAGAAAGAATAATGAATATGAGGGATTTAAGTGAAAGCAAAATTATACCCATGGCATATGCCCCTTGTTTGGCAAATGCAGTCTTAACAAAAGAAGGAATAGAATATTTCTTCTATATTTATATAGCTACTGTAACATAAATTCTATAGTGTATGTTCCCTAAATACATTAACAACAAAAGGAGGGCTAAGATGAATCTCCATCCTTTATTGGATGTGGGGGGAAACAACCACACCTTGAAGCCTGTGTTCAGGTTTTTGCCACTCCCTACAAGAAAGACACTGAGGTGCTGGAGCATGTCCAAAGGAAGGCAGTGAAGCTGGTGAAGAATCCAGATCACACATCCTGTGAAGAGCAGCTGAGGGAGCTGGTGTTGTTTAGCCTGGAGGAAAGGAGGCTCAGGGTTGAGGTGGGGGATGGAGGATGGCTTATCACACTCTACAACTCCCTGAAAGGAGGTTGTAGCGAGGCAGGTGCCTATAGCTTCTCTCAAGTAACAAGTGATAGAACAAGATGATATGGCCTCAATTTGTACTAGGCAAGGTTTAGATTTGGATACTAGGAAAAATTTCTTCACTGAAAGGGTTGTCAAGCACTGGAACAGGCTGTCCAGGGTGGTGGATGAGTCACCGTCCCTGGAGGTATTTAAGATGTGTAGATGTGGTGCTTAGGGAGGGACATGGTTCAGCTGTGAATTTTGCAGTATTGGATTAACAGTTGGATTTAATAACCTTAAAAACCTTTTGCAACCTAAAAAATTTGTGATTCTGTGATCATTCTGCGCATATTTCAGTTGCAGGTCGATTTTCTAGCAATTAGATGCAAACTACTAAATCACTATTCTGGATATCAGGTGACCTGATTACCAAATTCTGTGCTTGGGCAAGTGGTTATAAAGGTGTACACTGGGTATCCCACTGGAAAATAGAAGTGAGCAAACATGCATTTAAAACAATACAGAAACCATCTTGGTCATTTATCTAATAAAAAACCATTTCAGTTATGTCCCTTTGCAATGTCCCTGCCAAACCATTTTCATCTGAAGCAAAATAATTGCATTGATCACCATGGCATCACTCTTAATCTCACTAATGGACCTGGAAATAGCTCTGGTCCTCGTCTATAATTGTGCTCACCCAAGCCTGCAATAACTGTTTCAGAAACTCAAATCTGTTACTTCACCAAAGGTAATTCTTAGCTGAAAGTTAATTCATGAGAGAGATTGCTGCGCTTTGATTAGGAAAAAATAATAACCAGTAACTGAAATAATCCAGGAGAAGAGATTAGAGTTAAAAATATTATTCCTTCTCTTTTGGGGATGAAGAGTCCATTACATTAAAAAAATAAAAGGTTGTGTGGCTTTTCCTTTCTTTATGTCTAGTCTCATTCTTCTGTTTATTTTGGTAGAATTTGGCAGGCAGTTATCCTTTAAGTTCAAGATGTTACAAGACCACTAATAAAGATAGATATGTGGACTCAAATAGATGGAATATTCCGAAGTGAAGTGTCTGGGACTTTATGCACTTCGTTTTTGGATGGTGGTGCAAAGATTTGAGACTTTTTAGAATGTTGGGTGATTGCACATAACCCATAGCTTCATCTGGAGTATTCATCATCATAGAACAGTTTAGTTCCAACCTTTCTGCCCTGGGCAGGGACACCTTTCACTAGACCAGGTTGCTCAAAACCCCACCTAGCCTGGCCTTGAACAATTCCCTGAGCACATATTCTTTATTGCTCCTGAGTAGCATATGGCAATATGCAGTGTAAAAGCTGTGCAGTGTCTCCTTAGGTACAGAGTGAGGGTCACATTCTGTTGTGGGGCTATTCCATGCAGGATAGTTCAGGAGCAATGATATTGTTGTGTGCATTGTGCAGGCTTTGTGCTT
>VXBX01001490.1:58816-73436 GCA_013400415.1 Scytalopus superciliaris | reverse complement strand
TTGGGACTGTTTTTGTTTTGTTTTTTTTTTTTTTCTTTTCCCCCGGCCATTCTGTTCCAAGCCTGTAGGACTGCCTGGGGTTGTTGTGAGGCAAGAACAGTTCCCAACATTTCATCTTTTTGAACCTCACACCACTGGCCTTGGCCCATCAATCCAGCCTGTTCAGACTCCTCTGCAGAGCCTTCCTACTCTGTAACAGGTCAACACCACTGCCAAGGTTGGTGTACTCTGCAAATTCAATCCACTCATCCAGATCACCAATAATAACATTAAACAGAACTGGTCCCACTACTGAGCCCTGGGGAACACCACTGGGAACTGGCTGCCAGAAGGATGTAACTCCATTCACCACCACTCTCTGGGTTGGGCCATCCTAACAGTTTTTTTGCCCAGTGCACAGTGTGCCTGTCCATGGCATGAGCAGCCAGGAGAATGCTGTGGGACTATACATTGCTCTATGTATTCATGGCATACCTATTATTGATCAGTTACTTCATCTGTGTTCCTTTAAATCTGAATAACATATTTACACAACTACAAGAATAAAAGAGATTTGAGACTATAAAGCAGGGAAACAACAGCATTTTCAGTGGGCATTAGATGCAGAATATTTTCTGCTTTTAGCATCTGTAACTGAAATACGTGTTGGCATATGTGCAGACAGGATTTTTTTTTTCCATAGGTGTCTCCAGTAAGATTCCTTTGCCTATAGGAAGCCAATGGGGAAACTCCAATTAAAAACAGATTATGCCTCAAATACAGGTATGAGTTTCTGGTTTCAGGTGCACATCTCTCAACATGTCTTCTCATGCTCCTGGAGTTTGACACAGGCATGACTTGCATCAGTTTATAGGAGTATTTTCAGAAAACATGTTACCTTTTACACTGACACAAAAGCACAGTAAAGCCACTTGGCACAAACATATCTATGGGTGTTCACACACATACTTGTGTTCAAAGATACCATTTTTTGTTATCCTGTGCATGAGGCTCAGAGCACCAGAGCAGGTGTCAAGTGGAGGCTGCAGCCAAGTGTGATCTCTTTCACAAAGCTGGTGGCTCCCACCTCGTTGAGGAGAGTGCACAAA
Source organism: Scytalopus superciliaris (assembly GCA_013400415.1). NCBI lineage: Eukaryota > Metazoa > Chordata > Aves > Passeriformes > Rhinocryptidae > Scytalopus > Scytalopus superciliaris. The sequence goes on along the minus strand of VXBX01001490.1, from coordinate 72,348 downwards.
CCTGTGGGACAACAGACTGATCACCAGGGGTCCCAGGACTAGAGACAGTTGGGAACACTGTGCCTGGAACCCAAAACCTTACATAAAGCAGGTGAAACATTCCCAGGGAATACAACTGCACTAGCTGGGTGTTTGTGACTGTGTCTAATACCAACCCTATTAGCCTGAGACTGGATATAAATGAAACTGTACACTTTGTCTGACATTAATTAGCGCTGTATTGTGACCTCACAATATGTAACTATATTAGGACCAGCCAGCAGGACTCTGAGGATAGAAATAATGAAGAAAAATGATGCAATGAGGATGAAAGACTTTCCCACAAACTTGGGATAGTTTTCCAAGATGATTTGGTGAACAGCTGATCCAAAGGGCTTGGCTTGATGTTCTGTGAAGTTCAGGAAATAGGTGATGAGCCTACACAGCATAAGGAGCATAAAACTGCCAAGACAAAACTTTACCATGTAAAAAATTACTAATTTGCAAGACTTGTTTGGAAGCTCTTTCAGGAATTAGACAGCTTGTCTAGAGGTTTTCCTCTTCTTTTATATCCTGCTCTGTTGTTACTATCAGGATGATCAATACATTGTTTTACGGAATCTACCATATCCACTCTCAGCCACAGACTCACAAAGGGAATAACGTCAATACGGGACACAGTCAGGCCTCCCGGGTGAGAACAATCACTGCTCTCATTTAACACTTAGCATAAAAATGGGAAAAGAGCAAGACCGGGTTTTCTGAAAGGGGTAACATTGTCAAGAGGAGGACAAGCTGAGCTGCAGTTATTTGCATAACCATGAACACAGTTAATTTATAAAACATTTCCATTCCAATTACAGCTAGAAATATCTTTTTAAAAAATAAGCCACATCTGTAACTGGTGATAGGATTTTGTGCTAATGTATATTCAGAATTTGCATTCTGAAATGTTGAAAAAGTAGTAGAAAATTACGTTCCAGAGGCAACACTCAAGGCAAAACTGCCTAAAGGTCCTTGACTTAAGAAGACCAGAATATCAATTTTCCTTCAAACACCTTATTGGACAGTTAAGTTTAGATGAAACTCAGCAAAGAACCACTGAACAAGTGACAAAGCATTCATTCTCTTCAGCTGGGTTTCCTTTATGTGCCCTGATTTCAGCCAGGATGGGGTTAATTTTTGCAGTAGTCAGGAGGAGGTATAGCCAGGACCTGGAGGTTATTCTATACCACCTCAAGGGAACCTCTTCCCAGGAGAAGGGATTCCTTCTAGTTGAGTAAGCATGGTGAAGAGGGCAATGGGGTAATGCCAGTTCCAAGCCGCAGGGAGGGGTCATGTTAATGCCAGTTCTGAGCTGGAGGGAGCAGTCGAGGTGGTGTGGCTATGGTCGAGTCAGGCTCTGTGGTGAGGATTTTGCATAACAGTTACTCTCTCTTGAACACTGTTAATAATATTGTTGCTGTCACTGTTCTTTTTCTTATCTCACTGCTGTTTCCAGTAAATTGTTCCTATCATGATCTTTACCTTTTTTGCCTCCAATTCTCATCTCCAGCCCATTGCAGGGGGAGGTGAAATGAGCAATCTGAAGTGTGGTTTGGAGAGTCCCAGTGGGACCGCTAAATTGGGAAGTACCATTCCTAAACCACAACACACATCAGTGACAGATATGCAGTATCTTTGAAGAAACAACAAGATGTCATCAGCTGAGCAACCAAAATTACTTTAGCCTTCATGCAGAACTAGTAACTCCATTGCTTTCTATATACAATACAAAATTTTAACATGATAAGCTTAAGTTATCATGTTTAAGTTATTGTTTTTTTAGGCATCTAACCTAGTGTCCTGAATTGTTCAGCATTCTCAGTCCCCACTGCAACAAACAGGAAAATGGGTGCTGCTGCAGAGTACTTCTCACAGCACCCAAGTTAGGCTTCTGCTCTGAACACCATCTCGTTGCCTCCTGACCATATGGGTAGTAGACAGAAATTTCCCTCCTAACCTAGAAACCCCAGTTTGATGTCTTTCTTAGGGAACATGACTGTTCCCAATACTCCTGGTGCAGTTTTCAAACTTGTAAAAATTATTGTTGAGAAATCCTGATGTATTGTTACCTAATATACATATATGCAATGGTAAGTATTAATATCCAATCTAATGTGCATGTATGCAGTGTTAAGTAGTAATGTTCAAGGACAGACCACTATCTTCTTAAGGTTGCAATGAAGACAAGAGATGCAGTTATTGTGATCTGGACTAGATAAATGCTACAAATTTTAACCTGGTAGTATCTTGAAGCTGTAAAACACCCATACAATTATCATCCTATGTTCACTGTGACTTCATCATGCCCCAGGTTAGACCCAGTGTGAGCAAGGGCTTGGAAAGGTACACAAACAAATTTAAGGCAGTTACTGGTTAAACTGGACATCAGAAGATGAGACATCCAGATTGAGGATATCTCATTTTCTGGAAATGTAACCTTTTAAGACAGGTTAAGTCATTAGACTGGGAAAAAAAAAAAAAAAAAAAAAAAAAGACTAAAAACTACTCAGATTAATTTNAGACTGGGAAAAAAAAAAAAAAAAAAAAGAGACTAGAAGCTACTCAGATTAATTTACAGATATTTACAGCTATGAAATGTTAAGCACACATTTACAACACGTGGCTTATGCACACCGTATTCATTAGGCATACCCTATGCTTACTCAAGGATGCTGCTTTTTCTTGCCGTTCCTCCAAACCTGAAACACCTGCAGTGAGTCTCAGCTTATAATAACACCCACAGCTGCATTTGGGGCTCTGCCTGGTGACTAAAGACCTGTTATTATGCCTTGGGCCATGTGTTTAGCCCTATCAGTCATCAAACCAGCAGCGACATTCAGCCCTGATCATTATCACTTAAGCCAGTATCAGTCTAGTTACTGAGGAGATGAAATCTTACCAGCGTGATTAGAGTGTGATAACTGCAGATCTGCAAGCCCATCAGATCATTCCCTACCATCCACAGTATGTGTAAAAATAATTCTTCCAGGTGGTTCAAAGCAGTTGGCCATGTGCCTAACAACTCGCCAAGGCATCCTGGGATTGCATAATAAAACACTACGTGTCATGTAGTATTTTAATTATTGTTATCAGCTTCCAGAATTTCAATAAACTGGGCGTACTGCATAATGAGTTTATACTAAGCCAGAGGCATTGTATCACAAGTAAAAAGAGAGCTATGCTACTATATTGTACCGGATATACTATTACTCCAACACAGTAAGCTTTTCAGTCTCTCTGGGGAAAAAAAAAAAAAAATTGGCTGTAGACTTTTCCTCAACATGCCTGGACCTTAAACTCTAAGAGAATGATAAACTCTTGATATGATACACTCCTTTTGTTAATATCACAGCATGCTTAAAGTGTATCTGGAGAGCAGAGGAGAAAGCCCCTCAGGCCAGGAGGTTGCAAAAGGAGAATAGTCATCCTCTCATGTTATGTAAACTCACCTTCACTTCCTTGCATATGGACATCTCCCTGCTTTTTGAATCAATGACACCCAGACCTTAAATGCTTGAGGTAAAAAACCCCAAACAATGGAGTCACATTAGCAGAAGATTTCTTAAAAGCAAAATATACATGTAGCAGATTGAGCAGAAGAAAACGGATGTAAACAAAAATCCAGAGAAGAAATACTATGTACTTTGTTGCTCTCTAAGAACTTATATCTACCTTTTCTCCTGTGTATTTCAAACAGCTTTCCAAAGCTACACAAACCTGTGGTTCATAAATGAAAAAACAGAAGAACAATGAAGGTCAACTACGTAATTTAATATAAAGACATGTATGTGACAAATATAAAACACAGGGTTTCCCTTGGCAGATGAGCTTCTCTCATTCTTTCAGAATTATCTAAGCTTACTCTGCATACTAAAAAAATACTTTACTGATTTTTACTGTCATTAGCAGCAGAGAACAAACTCAGCTCTTGGAAGAGGAGCTGGATTTTATTGTGCTTCATTTATCATCAAAATAACTGTTAATTAAATTCTCAGTGCAAAATATCACTGTAGATGCATCTACCCAAAATAACCCAGCTTGGCTTTCAGTGTTTATTAGATTCTCGTGTATGTTTTCCTGCTTATGCTCAGGGGGAAAAAAAAAACAAAACCCACAAAACCCACCCCCAAACAAATAAAAAAAATCCTGACCGAAACAAGCCAAACAAAGAAAACTCAGCAAAACGGAACAAAAACCCTAAGAGAAGCTTTTAAAAGGAAATATATGTAGAAAACACTGGAGAACAATTCTTATGGACTGAAAATGCTAGTGGCTACCCTCATCAGACAGCAAGGCAACACCAGTTTGGAGATATGTTAGTTGCCTCTCATTAGTTGTTCTATACTTGCTGCTGCTGTATATATAGTGGATGGACTGGCCAAGCCACCAAGGCACAAGGTAGAGATAGAGGGAGGAAGGGGTTTGCAACCAGCCTGAGAAATTTCTCCTCGAAGATGTGCAGTACAGGGCGATCACAGAGTACTCAGTCCAAGAAATGCTTACTCATGAGAGCATGCCATTAGCTTTTGGACTTGGAGTCAGAGCACGTTGGCACTGCTTGAAAAGAATTTGAGGAGCAGCATGCTGTACAGCAATCCTGTGACGTGATGCCCTTGCTTTGGACAAAGAGTTCTGTTGGTTACAGCAAGGGCTTCAGTGTCCTCTGTAGGTGCATGAGAATCTTCAGATACCCTCTGAAGAGCTGTAGGAGGCAACCTGGAAAATCTATTCTGTTGTCAATAGGTTGAAATTCTCACTGTGGTAATCTGCAACTCCACAGCATGGCCCATGCATTTAAAAAAGGCTGAAATTGTATTAAAATAATGAGTTGTTTGCTTAGCCTTAAAATCCTGGAGGCAGTTGGTGAATGTAATCAGTATTGTTCACCTTTCGTAAGTGCCCAGAGGAGAAAATGAGAGTTGTTGCAGGTATCCTGAGAGTCAGGAGACACCAGAAGTGCTGACTGTATGGTCAGTGATCTGCTCCATGGGGAATGTAGACAACCATTGCTGAAAGAAATCATTCTGCTTGTCTGAATGGATGAAGTGACTCTTTTGGCCAGCACGTATCTTGACTTACCCTTTGTGCAATGCTTGGGTTTTGCAGGGTTAAGGCTGAAGGGGAATTGTGCCAGAACCAACTCTCTCCCTCTTCTTCCCTAAATGATGAATTCCCATGCTGATACTTCCCAGGAGAACACATGGGAAAAGAAGTGATCATGCTCACAGTTTGTTTCAATTCCTACTGTATCTGTACAAATCTCCCCCTACATCTGCCCATCCTTTATGTATGTAATTAACTTCCAATTTCAATTTGCAATACCATGGCCCCCTTGCTCATCACCTCTTTGCTCTTACCCTACTTGCCCTCCAGTGCCAACAGCCTGGAAGCAGGCAGTAGTATGTATTTTAACAGAAAGTTGCACAGCATCTGGGGCATCTAACTGGACTTTCTGAAAAGGCTTATCATCAACCCTGACATTCCTTAGAACATAAAACCAAAACCTACACTCCAGAGAATATTTCTGAGAGAGAAAATAATGCCTTATCCATTTTTTTATAACTTCACCAATGTTGCACCCTGACTGGCACCTATGCCCCACACACCTGCTCTCTCACTCCCTCACCAGCAGGATGGATGAGAGAATCAGAAGGGTAAACGAGAGAAAGACAACTTAATAGGTAAAGCAAAAGCCTCACGAACAAGCAAAGCCAAACAAGGAATTAATTCACTGCTTTCCACAGACAGGCTGCCTCCGGGAAAGCAGAGTTTCATCAAGCATAACAGTGATTTGCAAAGACAAATGCCATCATTCCAAACAGCCCCCCATTCCTTCCTCTTCCCCCCACTTTATATTCTGAGCATGCCATATGGTCTGGGATATCCCTGTGGTCAGCTGGGGTCAGCTGTCCTAGCTGTATCCCCTCCCATCTTCTTGTTCATCCCCAGCCTCCTCACAGTTGGAGTGGTGAGAGGGCAGAAAAGGCCTTGGCAGTAAGCACTCCTCAGCAATAATGAAAACATCCCTACATTATCAACACTGTTTTCAGCACAAATCCAAAGCACAGCCCCATATTAGCTACTGTAAAGAAAATTAACTCTATCCCTGCCAAAATGGGCACAGTCTCATGATCTTTTTTTCTTCTATTTATTCCTCTTCTCAGTACTTTACACCATAAGGTGGTTTTAGCAGTTTTCTTCTAGGTACAGTTTTACTGGTCCTTCTTCCACAGTCTTAATTTAGTTTTCTATAAAAGGGGCCATGGACAGCTGCTTTATACTCCCTACTGAATTCGTTACTATCACATGAGATGGAGACACTAATTGAGCTCAAGGAAAATGCTATGGCCAAACTGAAATACTGAGCCTACAGCCTTGAGAGGTCAAAAAATTAAAAGGTAATCAGAGACTCCTCTGGAGATAAGAAAATCTTTTCATTGCATGAATCATCTATAATGATTTTATTGCTGTTAAAAATACAATGTGTAAATGCTAGAATATAGCAATGAACATTTTTATGACCCATGGGTCATAAGGAATTGTTTGAGTGCTTTCTCTCAATGATGACAAAATTTACTGTGACTGAAACTACTCAGTGCAAATCCTCCAAAGAAAACAAGAACAGCTTTGTGGTAAGGATGTCCAGATAAATAATACTGTTTCCTCAATTTATTAGTAAACCTATTTCCTATTACAAAGTTGATACATTATGGTTTGTGGAACTGGGATTTTCTCAGGGAAGCATGAAAAAAAAAAGCTCTGACCATGTGTTGCTAAGATCCAGTACCTTTGTATTACCCAAAAATGGAGATTACATTCTGTCTATACAATGTATTTCCATGCCTTCATTCACACCTTTTCACAAAACTGAGTTCAACTGCACTTTGTGTTATCTCAGAAATAGCATTTCAGTACTGAAAAACATATTCCTGTATGTGAAAAATAGTAATTGCAGAATTACTGGGAGGAGAAAGAGGGTTTTCCTACATAGTTTACATGATATAAACAAATACATTCTATTGTCAAAGAGAAAAATAATGTAATAGCTGCTATCTCAAAAATATGTATGCAGGGTGACTGCAGTAAAATATGTCAGCCCAGGTTAATACAAATCTTGCCTTCCTTGAGTTTTGAAGACTAAACCATACCCTTTTAAATTTGGAATTCAAAAAGTGTTGGGAACCAGCATAAAGACAAGTTGGAAATCAAAGTTCAAGCTATCTTGAGTAAAACTGAATAGACTATTTAACAGAATTATAGAATATCGTGACTTGGAAGCATCTGACAAGAATCATTGAATCCAACTCCTGGCCCTACACAAGACAATCCCAAAAATCAGACCATGAATATTTAGAAAAGAACATTTAAAAAAAAGTGCTCCTTTCCTGCATTTTCTAATGTTTTGCACTGGAAATCATGCTTTTCAGCAGTGGTTCTACCACTGCTGCTCTCCTGCCCTTGCAAGTCCTGAAAAAGAACAGAATTTCTCTGTATTTCAGAAATTTGATAACCCCATTCTAGCATTACCCAAAGAGGTGATAATGCAACTTGTGGAAAGCAGGATATGTGACAAAAAAAATCAGGCCAATTCTTTGGAGGAAATAATGATAGACCATTGTCAGACCATGGCATGGTTCCATCTCCACAAGGACTCTTTGGGCATTGCCATGTCAGGACTAGAAGGCACTCCCATGGGCACAAGGCAAACATTGACAGTGACCCCTTATATATCAGAATGCACAGTGGTGGCAGTCTGCCCACTCTCAAAACTGGGGCCCTTCAGCAAAATGCTTAGCTTACCACTCTTTTTGGGCACCCCTGCTGCACACTCTCCACTCTGGTTATTCACTGAATTCTGCAGTGCAACTCTTAGTCAGCATATCCCAACCCACTGCAAAATACCAATGACTAGGAATGACTTACTAAATTAAAGAGCACATAAAGTAGAAAGAAATAAAACAGAGGGAAAACATCCTTAAATCATCTTTACGTTGTGTCAGCCTATTAGAGTGCACGGAACAGACAAACAAATAGCAGACAGAAAACACCGGGAAACAAAAAAAAAAAGCCAAAATGATGCTGCAAAATTGCACCAATAGTAATGTTGCTATTAAGCCAAAATAATAAAGAGCACAAAAGGGGAAAATAACCAGATGGTCAGTCTTGCAGGTGGTCTGAATGAACAACACTGGAATTTGTTTTGAGAGACACATAAAATGAAGTTAACCATTCCTACTGTTTATGCTTTTTGGGTATCAAGTACTATGCAAAAAATACTAGATTTTATGGTAGCTGAAACAGTTAGAGGACTGGATGACTGCAGCAGTAAGACTAAAGGCTACATCAGTAGAATGGCTAAACCCTGTTTAGGCAATATCAGAGTCACAAACTATTCTCTGAGGAACAGGACTCATTGTAACTTTCTACATAGCAAGAGAACTAGAATAACAGGTCCCATCAAGATCCTTGCAGGAATACAGTTTGCTTGCACAAAAAATCCTGGGCAAGGGTGCAAAATGATGTGCCACCCTAGTTGCAGCTATGAAGTATGTGAAATTGCCATAGCCTTGAAGACTTGTGATGTTCCCCATGCAAAACCGGGGTCTGTTGGACCTTTGCAGCAAGAATATTGAAGAGTCTGCCAGATTCTGTGTTCAGAAGCCTGTCATTGCACTATATGAATAATGCTTCCCTGGATTTCTTTCTTCCTATTCTCTATGCAGTAGCAATATGCTATTCCTATTGTAGTGTGCTCAAGAGAACAGGAGAATGGACCCTTGTAAAATAATAATAATAAGCAATTTTAAATCCTACAGAACTAGCAGAGCTAGCAGGCAACCTCAGTAAAGTATTTTAAGGAGTGTCTTAAGACTACATGAGAATATCTTGTGAAATATTTGCTTGCTGTTGGGTTCCCAGAAGCAGCTTTAGATGATTCAGCTTGGAGAGAAAAAAATAAAAAAGAAACCAAACAAAAAAAACCCACCAAAACCAAACCAAACAACCCCCCCCGTCCCCCCCCCAGCAAACAAAAACAAAAACCCAAACAAACACAGCAACACAAAAAAGCCCAAAAACAAACAAACAAAAAAAACCCCAAAAACAAACAAACAAAAAACCCCAACCAAACAAACAAACAAAAAAACCAAACCAAAACAGCCCTTTGCTTTAGAGCACCTCAGTGTGCTTTTGCCACCTGAGTAGCTAGGTATGAGTAGCAGCATGTGGCCAACAGCCCATCAATACTTCTCTCCTCTGTGCTTGCAGTGAGTTACAAGACTAACACCTGGCATACCAGGTGGCTGATGGTCTGCCAGCGGGGCCATGGACAGGGCAGACAGAACTGAGGCAGCATGTGGCCAAGTTGAACATGGGTCTCACAGCAGCAATAGCATGGTGCAGGCACTCTCAGCTTTCCACTGTCCCCCAGATTAAGCAGATGATGATGGCCGTCTTAAATAAAGAGTGAGCTCTAAAGTCAGCTTGAAAGGAGACATATGTGGAGACTCTGGACCACAGGGCTGCTCAGGTTAGTGTGATAGGACATAAATTATATTTTATCCCTAGATACCCAATGAAGTTCTGTAATTTGCAGTTCTTCAATAAGAATTAAAACCCGCCAAACCCACGTCCTGAAACCCAAACTATATCCCACATCAACAAACCATTCTCTCTCTTCAGAAGATGATGTTTTATTTATCCATCCAGCTTTGTGGTACAATGGATATCATTGCCTTCAATGTTTTTATAATCATTTATTGCTGAATTTTAAATGCCATTCCAATTAGTAAACACAATCTAAGTATTTAAAAGCTCTCTGTTTTCCCTTCAACAGTGGAGAAGCAATCATTTTATTTTCATGTAAAGCTATGTGTTCTTTTCATAGCAAATTTCAGGATAAAATAATGCAAAAATAATTATTTTCTAATTTGTCTCTTTTTAATAGTCAAGAGAAAATATTTTTTCCAATTCATTCTCATTGTAGTTAAATAAAGTATTTCTTCCTTTTTTTACTTCTAACTTATTTTTCCACAAAACAGAAGGAAATTACTCTGATAAAAAAATACTTAACTTTTTCCACTGGGAACTAAAGCAAAATGTTACTTGGTGTTATTTTTCTCTCACTCCAAGACAGAAAGCTGAAAGTGAGAGAAAATGTTATTTTTAAAAGCAATAGTGTTGCTTTCTTCACTTTTAAAAAAAAAAATTAACTTCCCTTCTTCTGTGGGGAAAATGGAAGGAGTAGGGAATAGATGAAATACCAGTTGAAATGGATATTTCAGCATAAGCAAATAAAAATTTTCTCTCCTTTGCAATTTAAAAAGTAATCATTAAAATTGAAGTAATATAATTTAAAATACTTGAATGATGAGTAATTTTTATTTTGTATGTAGTTCAAAATAAAGCCTACCACCTAAAAACATAAAGTATTTCCCCTCTTAAGTTGTGTCTCATGGATTCCATATCTCTGGCTGTTCATTAAGGTACAGGTCTCTCTGGAGATCCTGGCTTTTGCCATATCACTGCTGCAGGAGAAGCTCATCCAGCAATGCTAGCTTGAGGATATTAGAGTTGAGGATGCTTCTCTGCCTAAAAAAAATGGGGGAAGGCAAGAGGAATTGTCTTTATGAACCCCATGTCCAGATGTTTACAGGGACATGAAGGGCTTATGACTAATCACATCATGGCCAGTGGCTGCACTTCTGCTCTAGTGGGGTCAGGGTGACATCCTGACTGTCCCTCTGCACCTGTGCTGCTCCTGCATGCTCTGCTGAATTGCCCTGAAAGAGTATCCCATTGCGGAGACTCTGGGAGGTAAAGACTGGACCATGTGGGGAGGGTAGAGCTGCTGACGACAGGAAATGCGGAGTGTGGGGTCACACATGGGAAAATGGGAGTATTGACAGTGATGGTCACATTGGGAAGGCATCAGGTAAGGTACAAAATGTTACAGTTATTATCTACTATAATACTGGTGGCATATTCTTGACTTCATCATGCATCAGGAAACACAGTGAAAGTGAATGGAGCACTGTCACAGGTTGTCAAGAGAGGTGGTGGAGTCTCAGTCCATGGAGATACTCAAACTCCACTGAACACAGCTCTCAGAAATGTACTGTAAGTGGCTCTGCTTGAGCAGGATTAGCTAAGATGACTTCCATGGGTCCCTTATGCTGCCAGCTATTCTGTGATTCTGTTACTCCTGGTGTAGGCTGGCAAAGCTCCATCTCTAGAAGTCAGGCCTTCCTCCCCATCCGTATGAAATTTTACCCACTTTAGGAATGCACTCCATGACACATTGTGCAGTCCTCAGATTGACATTTCTCTTAGTGAAGACAACCTTCTGAGATACTTCACTTTCAGTAATGTTCTTAAATTCAAAGAATCATAGAATATCCTGTGTTGAAAGGGACCTGCAAGGATCATGGAGTCCAACTTCTGGCCCTGCACAGGACCATTCCCGAGAGTCACAGCCTGAGAGTATCATCCAAACAGTTCTTGAACTGTCAGGTTTGGTGCTGTGACTGCTTCCCTGGGAAGCCCGTTCCAGTGCCCAATCACCCTCTGGCTGAAGGACCTTTTCTCACTATCCAACCTAAACCTGCCCTGACATAGCTTCATGCCATTCCCTCAGATCCTGACACTGGTCACCAGAGAGGAGAGATCAGTGTCTGCCCCTCCTCTTCCCCTCACAAGGAAGTTGTAGACTGCAACAGGGTCTTTCCTTAGTCTCCTCTTCTCCAGATTGAATAAACCAAATTCCCTCTGATGCTCCTCACACGGCTTCCACTCAAGGCCTTCACCATCTTCATTGCCCTCCTTTGGACACTCTTTAAGAGCTTAATATCTTTCCTATACTGTGGCTCCCCAAACTGCCCACAATATTCCAGGTGAGGCCGCCCCAGTGCAGAGCAGAGTGGGACAATCCCCTCCCTGGCCCAGCTGGCGATGCTGTGCCTGATGCCCCCCAGGACAGGGTTGGCCCTCCTGGCTGCCAGGGCACTGCTGACACTTGTTCAATCCCCAGTCCTTTTCTGCAGCACTGCTCTCCACCCTCTCATTCCCCTCTCTGAATGTCAGTTGGTCTGAAGCAATACATATAGGTATGTATTTCTTCTATGCTAGGGCTGACATTTGGCCTCAGACAACAGGCCAGCCTGAGAGTTTGTACATCACTGACATCTCATTTAAAACTTGAAGATAGGGCTTGAATGAAACCTGAATATTAGTGGGTAACAAATGGCACACACCCCCAAGAAGAATGTTTTGGATTTCAAGCATTTTATTTAAAACTGCCTCCTTGCTTTAAAAAATACAGCTCTATATGTAATGTTTGACCATATTCAACTGGGAGACTCCAACATGAACACACGAAAACAATAGAACCAAACAAAACAGAAGCCAGACAGGTGCTAGTCTCAATCACTGTCTTTTTGAAACAGCAACTCATATTCCATAATCCACAAATTTTGCTGTTTCATCTACCAAAGGGGCATATCTATGTGATTTAGCTGCAACTAGTCAGCTAGTATTGCTTTCAAATAGCAATGGTAACATCACAGGACACAAAGTCAGCTTTATGCAGCACATCTCCACATTTCACCCCATAGCAGACCTGATGTTATGCTCCATGTTGCAGAATTTAAATGGGTTTCCAGATAAGGAAAGATGATGACAAACGAAACTACCTGACTGAGATACCAACAGGGCAAGTCACAGTGTGAACACTGGCCATGGAGCTGGGACCCTGCAGCTTCCTCAGAAACATGTTCAGGAGGTTAAAGCATTTTTTCTTGTCTACCTACCATCTCAGATCATGTGGCATATGGTTGTGAATAGACAAGGGCAGAGGTCTGCATCCCTTGAGGAGTTTAGCCCAAGGCCATTGTCTTCCAAATGAAAGCTCTTGTTTTTAGGGTTTTAATGTGTGACCCATCTCCCATCACAAGTCAGTCTGACTGTAACAGTTCACCTTTTTTCATACCATGTTCTAGCTGCATAATATTTTACAGTCCTGTATAAAATAGAGGACTACCTGAGCAGGCTATTTCAAGCAGAACTGTATTACCTACCTGTATGTCAGCACTTTCTTTCCTGATAAAACACATTCTTTTCATCTCTTACTTTCCAAGTTCACAGGCACCATTCCAGTTATGGATGCCTTTATTTTTCCTTAAAATAAGAAAGTGCTTAAAAGCACATATAATGCCTTCTGAGTACTGGTGTGAATTTCTCAGAGTATCACATTTAACATGCTGTGCTTGTGAGGTAAGTAAACATTTTACCTTCCTGTCCAGAAACCATTATCAGTCTATTCTGCAACCAGTTGGCAAGTCTCCTTGGCAAGCCTCTTCCATGCTTCAGAGACTAGCTGCTCTTGTTGGTGATTGAAATAAAGGCATATGCCAAAGCTACGTATTGCAGTGGCAGAAGCCTGAAGCTGGCTTTCTCCAGTGGCAAGTCTTGAGGATATCTATAGTTAGAACAGATTGTTGGCGGGTGGGTGG
>VXBX01001490.1:1222-54439 GCA_013400415.1 Scytalopus superciliaris | reverse complement strand
TCCCCTCCCCTATTTATTTTGTGTTGAGTCCTGTGTTTTGGATGTTGCCTGGTGCAGCATTTTTTACTACATCTAATCAGAATCTTATCCCTATGGCAAATTTGGATTCATGACAAAAGCAGCTAGAGATGGTGGACACATCCTGTTGTTAGCAGCATTGCTGAATCATAGTCTGTGTTGCTTAACTGACCTCCAGAAAGCTTTGTAGTCTCTCCATACAAGGTTGGTGTCATAGGCTGGTGAGCTGTTTATCTTCAAGCTTCTTGAAGTTCAGTGCTCATTCATTCAGCATACTTCGGCTTTGTGATCAGTGTTAGTTTAATAGTTATGGTTTTCATATGCACTCCGTGTATGGTATTATATCTGCTTTCTTCCTCTCAGATATTCCAACACCTGGAATATATTAAAGTCTGTTGAGCTGTACTTGTCTGCCAAAACTTGCCCCAAAAATGCACCATATGGTGAAGAGTTTTTTGATGAAATAAGGAGACTTGCAAAAGAAGCTTGCTGCTATGCCTCAGAACAACAATGCATCAGTCTGAAAGTCAAGGTGGCTGGTTATAGCTGAGTTATTTTTCTCAAGTAGTTACGAAACACACAATACTTGAAAATTTTCAAATATTTTCAAATTTTTCTAGAGATTCAAATGGCAGCTACTTAATAGCTAGTAATATATTACAGTACTAAGTATATTTTGCCTGGACTCAGATGCTGATGAGGAAAAGCCCTACATCCATTCTTCTTGAAGAGTCTTCAGGCTGTTAAAATGCAGATGTTCGTATTTGCATGGGGAACCTACTCAGAGCTGCAGTGGGAGACTGGCACTGCAGATCCGGTTTCTCTGCTATTCCCCCTCTTTCTTGTCCTGATCCGTTGGCCCTGCAGCATGGCTTCTGCTCATCTTAAGTCCTGATGTTTCTACTGCCTTGAAACAAAATATGTAGCATGGGGAGTAGCATTGACAGTAACATCCTGAAACCCTGACAGAGCTATCAGCAGACTCATGGTGAGGGATTGTCCACACACCTCTCCAGGCATCTACTTGTGAAACCCCAGAGCGGTTCAACTCCATAATTTCTTGCAAAGGCATGGTCAAGAATGTGGGGAGGGGCCACCAGACGCTTCCTCACCAGCAATCCCTTTTAGGTTTGCAAGTTAATTTGTGTAAATTTAATGATGTTCCTTTAGAACAAAAGAAAATCACTAATTTTGGTTTTCATAATTGCAGCAGTGCCCGGATTTACCTGTAGTGCTACTGCCTGATCATTTTTTCAAAACTAGATGATTTTTCAGACAATTTCAAATCAAGAAAATGATGGAAAAATCTAAAGTATATTCTGGTTTTTGTTTGTTTGTTTTTAAATTAGTCATCAAAATCTTACAGAAGAAAAATAGAAACTCATCTTTTTGCTGCAATGACTTTTCTTTTTCTGGTCAGATTTCAATCCTTAAAAATATGTTTTGGAATAATTCATTTTTTGGTCATATATATGTCAAATGTCTCACTTTCTAAGTAGGGAGGAAAAAGCAGTAGGGATCAGAGATGTGCATGCTGTTTAGTTTCTAAAAGAAGAAAGATCAAGCATAGCATTTTTAAATCTCAAAACTAGGGTTTTGACACTTCATAAATAAAAGATCACTTAAATTTTAATTTAAAATATGGGATGCTTCAAAGCTTTTGAATGAAGAAGTCAGCAGTTTAATACTTTAAATATTAATTAGCAACATGCGAGGTGATGCTGTTGGGTTGTTTTTTTCAAAAGGGCAATGCATAATGTGACTAAAGTGTCCTCTAAGTGATTCACTTCCAGGTTTGTAAGCCTGTGTATTTCTGTTTTGAAGTCAAGTCAGTATATTGGTAACTTCTTGTAAAGTGGCTACTGGGATATGGGACCAGCAGTCCTAAAGCCAGGGCCTTTGAGAATGGTCACCCTTTGGAAAGGTAGATTTGCTCTTTCTAATTCCTGTCAGAGTCCTTTTGAGCACTCAGCACATTCTAAAAAATAGCCGTGTGCCTTGAAAGGAAGTAAGGCTGTGCTTGGCATTTAGAAATATGCAAATAACATGAATACAAATGGAGACATACACAATTAAAACTTCCAGTGCTCGTGTTTCAAGCTAGATGTGTTTTGTATTTTGAATTTTAGGAATCCGATCATGGGACACAAACTTGGTCGAATGCAACTTGGATCAAGAATTGAAGCTTTTTGTGTCTCGCCATTCAGCTCGATTCTCTCCTGAAGTTCGAGGTGAGTTTAAGAACAGAACTAAGGAATTACACTTTGAAATTGCCCGGCCCATTGGTTTTAAAAACTCAAAAATTCACCCTTTTGACTGAACAGTTTCTTTATGTTACACCAATTCTTTATGTAGCCCCAGACACTCAAGCTTACTGTAGTAGGTAGAGTACATACAAAAAAGTAATCTGAAAGGTTTGCTCTACATTTTGATAGAGCCAAAACTGATGTCATAGCTGTTGCACAAGGACAGCTCAAGCCCCATGTTTCTTCCCAAAGACATGGACTTTTGCTTGGTATGAAAAGCTGAGTTGTGGTGGGTCTGCCTTCACCCACAGGAACTTTCTTTGGCTTTTATGAGGAAATCAGAAATTTGTAGGGCTCATACGACTAAAACTCTTTTGCTGCCTTTTTTTCAAGCCTGCCCTTCCTGTAGATGATTCGTACAATAAAGTGAAACATTTGTTTTCCAATTTGGTGAAGTGTAAAATTTGATTTTGTTCTGGTTGTATGGAAATCAAATGTTCGGTAAGTTTTGTAAGATCTCATTACTCTAACACAAATGCTGAGTGAATATTGATGAAATTAATCAGGGTTCTCATGTAAAAATATATGACCTTCAAAGAGTAGAGAGGTTGCTCTCACTGGTGAAATCATTGTGGCCATGTTGACTTGTAGAACCTAGTACTGAGGAGTGTTGCCAATTCCAGCTTCAGAATTATCTCCTCAGTGGTGAAAAAGGGCAATGATATGTTGTATCTTTCTACTGTATCACATTCCTAAAGTCAGTTGCTATACATCGTTGACAAAGAGGTCCCAATGCCATGCTAAGTATGATAGCATTGGCCTGATGGTTTTGAATTATGTGAAAAAAATCTTGTGTAACTAATTTTTCTTCTTGCAGCATAAGTTAAAGCATTTTTTGCTGTATCTCCCCATATCTGTAGAGAGTAAAACATTGCTAGAGTTAAAAAAACAGTTGCATACTGCTATGATTCATCCTCTGGTTTGAAAACCAACAGAACTAATATAACAATATGCAACACAAAGATTTTCAGTCAAGGCATGTAGTTCCTTATTTACAGGCAAGTAAACTGGGGCCTAGAATACATGTCTTGTATTTCAGTTTAAGTATCATGAAGCCAATTCATCTTAGTCACAATAGTTGCTTTATTTTTACAGGGAGGGAATTAATTTTTAAGGAATGTAAAATGCAGTGCATCCCATTTTTAGCATGTGTGTGTTTTACTGTAAAACTTCAGGGAGACAGAAAGGTCCTATATCTCCTGTAGCAAAAATATTACAGCATGTCTAATATTTTTACTATCTTGTTTAGATGACACATTCTGATACCACTGCATGAATTAAAATAAAGCAAATGCTTTGCTTTGATATGATAAATAAGATAAGATTAGTATTGCCTTTTCAGCAGAATATAGAATTGTTTTGGATTTTTTTCTCTAGGAATTGTATTTTTGGTTGATTTTTTTCCCCTGTTTGTCTAGACTTGGCTATTTAGTCTGTCATTGTGTTGAATTACAGCTTAATTGCATGTGACTGGAATTCATCAACATCTCTGACAAGCAGAAATGAATGTGTTTCACCACTGCTCAATCTTTAAACAATAAACTGCCAAAATCTGTGTTTAAAGAGCATTAAGGGAGCTTGAAACTTGAATAGAGGCAATATATAGACATAAAGTTATCCCTTTTGATCAACTTCATGTCTAAAATTTTGTGGAGAAGCCCCATCTCCAAAATCTTACTGTACAGATCAGGGGATCATTTATTTTAGTTTCTCTACTGTTCTCTGATGTTAAATTAGAGAAGCATGAGGCTCCTTTGTATCCTCTCTTTTGTTTGTCAGAGACGTTTTTTGTTGCCATTTTTCAGTAATGTTTCAGAATATTTGATTTCTGTTACAGCACCCAAATGTTGAATTCTGGGTGTTTAACTGATGAAGTGGTCAACTTTAATACTAAAGAGATAATTGTAAGTACGTATGCCTTTATGGTCTCAAACATAGAAATTCTGTGAAATTTAGGTAACTAGGTGACCTTTTGTCCAAGGAAAGTATTCATCCAAGGTGCTGGGGTTGTCTGTGGAATGTAATTAAACAGCCTTTCTTTACGCCCTTTGAGACTGAAGTCTTTGTGTTGCTCGCATGTAGGGACAGTTTACTCTTGAGGAAGGCTCCAAGTGTAGTCAAGTCTGACTGCTGACTGAAGCCTGTTTGATTATCATGTTTAATTATGGTAATTGCAGTACCAGCTCAGTACATGCTTCTATGCTTTTCAGAACAGCTCGAGGATACGCGCAGAAGCAACGTGAAGGGTAGGACTCGTTCACCAAAAGGAAACTTGGAGAAAATGTGTCCAATTCTGTCCTTGCTTGTGATGCTGAAGGAGAGACATGCCAGAGATTATCTCTGTCAAAGCATTCCTGTGTTTTCACTTAAAGAATGTAGGGTCTTGTCCTTTTCCCTGTGTAATGAATAGCAATGTACGTACTGATACTGCAGGGAGCATGACTGGATCCAAACACTCTTTTTGTGTTCTTTTCAAGGGAATGGGCTGTCACAGTGTTATTTGTGCACATGGTATTCAGCTGTTGGGCAATTTACGGGTGATTTATGATTCCTGAAAAATAGAATTTAGATTGGAAATGCCAGCAGATCTTTTCTGCTATCTTGTAAAGCAGCTGAGTTAGCAGAGTCCTTAATAATAAAAAATCTTGGAGAGATGATGTCAGGTGCTGGTGAAAAATGAGTAGCGCAACTAATTAAGTGGTTGCCAAGACAACAGGCAACATGACTTTAAAAGGGGTACTCCAGTGGTGCCTCTGTCTTCTCTGTCATATAATGATAACTTCCATCTTCTGTTAATATTGAAAGGACAAAAAACACAAAAAAAGAACTGTAACATGTAAAAACTGGAGAAGGAACTGTGCATCTGGTAGTGAGGCAGAGCAAGTGGAGAGTCTTGGAAAGAGCTCCATTGAAATTGCAGCTGTACCTACCAATCTTTTGTTAATTAACGAGGAAGTTTCAGCTGCATGAAGCAGCTTCAAAAAGACCCAGTAAATGGGTTTAGGGGTGGGGGATCACGAAGCCATTGCAGGGCCTTCTGTAAGACTTTCACGCTGTTTTGTCTCCCAGTTTCTGCCTGAGGATTCTGACTGTTGCTTCGATGCATATTCAAACCCTCATTCTAGATGAAATCCATTTAATTTAAATAGCTGTTCAGTAGCTAGTCACCCCACACCTTCTAATAAATACTGCTCAAGCTTTGTACTTTGTCCTGTGGTTACCAAAAACATATATATATATATGTTTCCTATCTGAACAGTACCAGGAGGCCTCCTGTTGCCCATAAATCAATGCAGACATCAACTGCTGACTTAAGCGAGTCCTTCCTTACCTATGCCTAAGACTTTATTACTGGCAGACTGCCTGTGGCCTGGGGGGACCTTGGCAAAGTTCAGGACACATTCAGTTTCCTTTTGGCAGCCACACCTGCAGTGGGCTTGCTTCCTTCGTGCTTCCTAAAGAAAGGTCACTGTTGTCTGAAACTGACATCCCAAAAAGCCTTAACAACTTCCATTCTGAAAGTTACCATTTCAAAAGTTACTGTTTAGGACTGCTAGTAACCTGTGGAGAATTTTTGAATCTGGGAATTTTGGTGTTAACGCCCAGAGCTCTATATTTTGTTAAAGTGATGGTACCATTGCATTGCCTTTGTGAAAGGAGATCTACACCCATTAACATCACACCTAGTAGCTTTCAATGTGAGCTCATGGTGTCACTGCTAAAATCCTAAAGGGCATGGCTTTAATGCTGATTTACTGAAAACTGCAGTTTACCAAAATTTACCAAGTCAGAGGACATAGGTACTATAGCAAAATCTATCATTTAAAATGAAAGAAAGAAGAAAGAGACAAGAAGTCAAGCTGAGATTTCTCAGGTGATATCTGAGTACCATCACCAAGTGTCTAGGAATTAGTTTTGCTTAACATCTCAAGTAGTCTGGTATGTACATTTAGGGGCATGTTATAAATATGATTCTTCAGGTATTAAAAGACTTGGATAGCTGAAATATCTATTGAATGGAGTAATTTTAGCTCACTATATGTTTAGAGAGGTTGATTTTAGTTGGCTACTAGGCTTGTTTTGTGTCTTTTAAGGATTTGTGCCTTAGAAGAAAGAAAATGGAGGCAGACTAGGACATGAAAAGTGAATTGAGCTGACTCATGCTGCAGTGGCTGCAAATGGTATCCCTGCAGGGTGACCTGCAGCTGCCAGTGGTTCAGGGCTGCAGCAGTGGAGCTGCCCAGCAGGACGAGGCCAGGGAGCCCCTGGGTCCTTGTGGAGGCTCTTGGCTGGGGAGCACATGCAATGCTCTGGACTGCTCGTGAGCTTTTTTGGGGGTGATGGTAGGATTTTGGTAGTTCAGGAGAGGATTACAATGTATGTGTTTGGATAGAAGACCTGATAAAACCTTGTTTTCTTACTAGTAATCAAAATTCCAGAGATGAGCTAGGAAGTGACTTTATAATCTTTTTTACAGTGAGTAAGTTGTTGCATTTATATGACAATCATACTGGCACTGACTTCCATTTCTGCTTTTTTTAGGCAAGATCTCAAAGAAAATTAGCATGAATTTACATTGCTGCCAAAACACCGGTACCTGCTGATGCTAAGCTGAGTCAGCAAAATTACTTAGAGATTATTTTTAAATATCTTTTATCACGAGTGTATACAATGAATTCAATCGTCTTAGAATAGCCTGTGCTTTATGGGAACAGGTTTCTGACCTGTGTGAGGCAGCTACTGAAGGCACGGGATTAAGTTAGTTACACATAATGATAGAATTTTAAACACATTATGAAATTTGAATCCCCATTCTTCTTTATCAGAATGGAAATTAAGCATACCTAGTGGTATATTCACAAAGATAATTTTGTTAGGGATTATTTTACAGAATTATAATTCTTAATTTGTCCCTTTTGAGACTCCTTTATCTTTCTTTCCCAACATTTTGTTTATGTGGGATTTCTGAAACGGGAAACTCCAAAATGATTTTATTTTTGACCCATGCCTAGCATCATTTAGATGACCTCCCTTTCATCTCTTCCATCATGAATTTATACTAAATGTGTAACCAGAATATCACTGATACTTTTTTAATCTAATTTCTGTTTATCCTGTGCAACATTTTTCTCAGATGTCTGTTTTACTTAATTTTGTTAAGCTGTTCTGTTTTAATTGTCTGGATTTTCTGTTACTTTCTTGTTGAGTTTATCAGTTATTGTGATAAATATTAAATGTGTTAATTGGACTTTAGAATAGGAAGAGACTTCATCCAAAGGCCATAGAAATAATTGGATTGGACTTCAGATTAGAGAAAATACTATCTAGTATTCTGAAGGTAGAACAAGGACCAAATTATCACATAATGAGAGAGAAAGTGAACATCTTAACTTCTTTATTGCCAGACAAAAATGTTTATTTGCAGTGAATTGCATAATACTATGTTCAGAAATATGGCCATACCCAGGTAAGACAAGCTGAGACCCTCCTTGTCTATAGACTAAGTGGAATGGGGAGCACATGGTTATCCCTTGTTGCCAGCTGTAGAATGAGAATTGCTGCTGTGGCTGCTGCTATCAGCCTTGCAACAGCATGAAGAGTTCCATCTGTCATCTGCCTTGTAGAGACAGATGCAAGTGACGCATTAGTGCTGGCTGCAAATCCAAGTGATCCTGACTGTAGACTGCTGGGAGTATCCCGTAGTATCTCATGGTCCCTATGAGTTGGAAGGGAAGTTAAGGACTTCGATAGTCACAAATAGAAAGCTGAATAGTTCTGTAACAAAGGTTTGTGCTTTTGCTTCAAATTCCTAGATGGTCCTTCCAAAAAGACAAGGTGGTTAGTTTTGGCTTGTAGTTGCTGTTGTAGGTGTTCTTGGAGTTGAGAAGAAAAGCAGTGCACCTGTGGACCTGGATTTTCTGGACAGACTCTTACATGTAAGGACATGACTCTTCTGGTTCCTGGCTTTTCAATTGGTTGGAATTTAGTCTGTTTGATTCAAAACTATTTGCTGATACAAGAGTAAATTAAGTTTAAAAAACAGTTAAAATATTAACCAATACAGAAACAAATTTATGTGAATCTCAGTATTAATTTGATGTTGCAATTTTTTGTATTTCAGTACTTCAAAAGTTGTCTGTAATGGTAAGATGAGTCACTGTCCTGTGTCCCTATGCCCCCATCTCTTGCATGGCTGTATGTGGGACATTCTGCCCATCAGAACTCTGGAAGGCTTGGGGTTTTATTTTAAACAAACAAAAAACTCACAACCACCCCCTGAAAACCCAGCTAAAAACCTCTTCTAGTGAGATGAACCACATTCTTAGGGTGTGCAGTCTCTCAGCGATTCTACTGAGCTATGGAAACTTTCTTTTGGAAGTCAACTCCTCACTGCCAAAGGCAGTCTTCAGAAGCTGTACCTGTTTTATAGCAGTTCTGTAGCTCTTCTGGGGAAAAGACTGATCCCAGCTTTGGCTCCCACATCTTGAGTCACAAATAAGCTTTTCTAGTTCTTGTAAGCTCTTTAGGTTGGACTGTGTATCCCCCTCACCCCTGAGAGACTGGAAAGAGCAAAAGTAAGAAAACTCATGAGTCCAGATAAAGTTGAATTAACAGGTGAAGGAAAAAAAAGACAGAACAAAAAAAATACCAACCAAAGCCAAACAAAACCAACAAGCATAGTGAAAGAAATTGCTCAGCACCTCACCCAGCAAGACTAATGCACAGCCAATCTCTGAGCAGCCACTACCTTGGTAACTAAAAACCCCACCTTCTTCCTTTGCTCCAGTTTTTGTTGCTGAGAATGGTATGGAACATGCCTTTGGCCAACTTACATTAGCTGCCCCAGCTTTGTCTCTTCTCAAATTCTTGTCCACCCCCAGTCTACTCACTTGTGGATGGAGTGGAGCAAAAGAAAGGTTTGATGTCGAGTGGGCACTGATCAGCAGTAGCCAAAACATTGTGTTATCTATACTGTTCTGGACTCAAATCCAAAATACAACACTTTACTGACTGCTGTAAAGAAAGTTAGTCCATCCCAATCAGAAACACTGAACTCTTCTAGAAAAGGTTGTTTATTTACATTCATATCTGTATCCATTAACTGGAGCAGTACTCCAGTCTTTGAGTCCTTTCAAAAGACCATCAGGAAAGTCCTGAAGTTTCCTGGATCACTGTAAGTGTGAGGAAATCAGCTTAATGAAAACACAGGGACTGACAAGACAGATTAGAAAAATATTACAACAGGGAGGACAGAAACCTTGCTGCCATCTTTTTTTTGTGTGTGTTCATGTCATGTTTTTTTGCTGTCATCAGTGTTGAACCTCTGGGAAATAAATGGGATGAAGTTTGACAGAGCCCTATGAGAGTTCAACTAGAAGGGTCTTGCTTCTGCTATTAAGGCTTTGGAACATCCAGAGCACATCCTGTCATGGGTATTGTTGGCCATTCAGCATGCTTTCTTACCTCAGGCTGTGTCTGAAGTTGTCCTGGTCTTCCAGAACTTGCATGGCAATTAGACAAACTTAAAACAAACAAACAAAAAAGAATAGAAAATTATTTTCTATGTGGCCAGTACTTTAAACAGATCTAGAAGTCAAGCCTTCAAGAATATCTCAGGATGGAATTTAATGCTTGTCTCAAACTAATAATTTAATGGTATTATTCATAATAATTTGTATAGTCCTATTGATTTTTTTCAACCTTATCATTACTAGCTGCAAAGCTCAAGTTCTAAAAGTTCATTAGACACAGAAGATTTAAATATTTTTCAATACTAATTAGGCTTTTGTATATTTAATATTTTCAAGAAACTTTGTAAGTTTTAATTTTCCTGTCCGCTGTTTTAATAATTCCATTCTTACTACATTTCCATCCACTCTATATGAGGAAAAAACCCAACTGGAAGTGGTGTTTCATTTGTTTTTTTATTACGTCCTACAAATGTGAATTGCTGAATCAGATGAAGACATGTCACTGTTCAACGTAACACATGAAAGACATTGAAGTCACAAAAAAAATCCAAATGGAGATGGCATATTATTTAAGAAACTTTTTAAAAGGTAGGGATTGGCTTCTTTGATCGTAGCACCATCTGCATAAATAGTTTGATTGCACCAGTTGTATTCCTGAAGAGTCCCTAGTCGGAATAGTTGCTCTGCACATAACAACTCTCTGTACCTATTAAAGCCTGTAATGTAATAGGAATCACATTTTGTGTTGGTGGGATAATGTCATTCTATATCAAGTAGGAAATTATCATATATAAAGAGACCTTGCCAACATTTTCATTTTGTGTTGAATAGGACAATCTGATAGTATTAATCTGTTAGGAGCAATTGAGTAGGGAAAATCTGTTTACTGGTCTGTGCTGATTGGTGTGGTGTGTGGGTTCTCCATAACCATTTACATACAGTAATCACAGGAAAGAGGCAATGCAAAGCATGCAGAATTCCTTAAACAGTATAGACTTACTGTTCAGTCCATTGAAAAGTATAACACAATCATATGTTAGAACTCTACTTACCTAAAAAGGTATTGTTTTGACTTTTGGACTGTTTCATGGCCTGTGTGCTCCATTTGTAATTAAACTGCTTTAAAGCAAATTCTGGGCCAAGGTATCTTTTTTTTTCTTTTCCCCCAGAGAATCTGGAAAAATCTGCTTTATTTTATGGGTCTCTACTTTTTCGAGTTTCACACACAGCATGTTATATATTGGCAGAGTTGATGCTCCTCCAACTTTCAGTCCATTCCTAAGTGGCATCTGTTTCCCTGCTGGTATTGGAGACAACTGGACGTCTGTGAAATTACTGATCTCTTCATGTACCTTTCAGGTGTTCCTAGAGTGCTCTGAGAATCAAATAATTTTTTAACACAATGCCTGGAGCTCTCCAGGGGAGCAG
Organism: Scytalopus superciliaris; assembly: GCA_013400415.1. Classification (NCBI taxonomy): domain Eukaryota; kingdom Metazoa; phylum Chordata; class Aves; order Passeriformes; family Rhinocryptidae; genus Scytalopus; species Scytalopus superciliaris. The sequence continues at coordinate 43,215 of VXBX01001490.1, read as the reverse complement.
TAGTGTGGTGTATTAAGCATGGGGCAATATTCCAGTCCTGATAAGAGTTAACGCTTTTTCCCTTCTTGTCTTGAGTTGTAGTCACAAAAACCCAAGGCCAATGTTAAAACAAAGGGTCGCCCTAAAAGCTTTCCTTCTCTATAGGAACTAAAAGAGCGGTGGTGCAAGGCAGCCCTGTGCAAAGCTACCCTGGCAGCTGCAGATGAGCTGGTACCTTTACCCAATACAGTGCAGCCTCAGACTTCAGTCCCTCGGAGCAGAATGATCTCATCAGTGATGGGCCTCTCAGAAGACTGTCAGGAGGGACTCGCTCTATCAGTATTTAACTTCACCACAGTTCTGAGTTAGCAGGGCTTTACTACCATGTTTCAGAGACAGCTTTGCTGACCCTGCAAGGGCAATTTTTGCATGGACAAAGCATAGATCCAGAGGCATTTTTCTTTTCTGTAAGACATCTGAAACTATTTTTGCCATGTTCCTCATTTTTTTATCAATCTTACTTTAAACACTGTATTCCCTTCCCTTCTGCTTTCCTGAAGTGAGTGAAATGCTGTTTCCAAATTAGCACACAAATTAGCAGATGTTTTTAAGACTTCAGAGAAGCTTGTGTTCATCCTAGATGACACTTTTCTTTCTTTACCCATGCTGTTCCTACAAGCGTCTTCCTATATGTCTTGGTAATGTAGTGGTAAAATATGAATGGCATCTTGTCAATATTGTCTTATCCAGGTTTGCTGCCTTTCTTGGATCCGCACCACAACTGACAACAATTAAATATTTACTTTTTAAGAGATGAGTTTAAGAAGAACTGTAGTCGGGGATGGCTTCTCTCACAAATGATGTTTTTTAATTTTTCCATTCACTTCTGGCTTCTCTCTGCTATTAAATATGTTGGAGACAAATTCTGTCACTTCTGACTTTTTTCTTGTTCTTACTTTTGAGCAGATTGATGTCTCTTTGTCAGTGATTGTTAATATAACCTAAGCTATATTCAAATTATATTTAGACCAAGATCCTTGCTAAACCCCACCAAATGTTATTCCCTGTACTGTCCCGTGATTGTGACTCACTTGCAAAGATGGGACACTCTTAAAGATACTAGAGCAATATTAGACCAATTGGTTTTTTGTTAGATAGTCTAGGTAACGTGGTTGCTTGTTGGCTGTGGACACAATAAAACATTTCATCAATAATCATTGAGGGAAAAAAGAGAATATGTTTTCAAACCAGGATGATCACTTCATAAACCAGCAGAGATGTAGCTTACTGGATCTATGTTGCTATAGTAATATGGCAACAGTCATTATTTTGTAATTGAAGTTGACAGAACAGATATTGTCCACCATTTGTGTTCAAATGACAAAGGGCTGCATAAAGCTTGGAGTCACAGTTGTTATAGCCGATGGCAAATAGCAGAGTTTGATTTTATTTCATTTTTTGGTGTCAGAGGTATTCTCACTAAATATTTTAAAAAATCCTGATAGTAATTTTTGAAATAGGAGAATCATAGAATCATAGAATGTGCTGAATTGGACTTGACCCATCAGGATTGTAGAGTCCTACTCCCAGCTCTATGCAGGGCACCCCAAGAATCACATTGTGTGCTGGGGAGTGTTTTCCAAATGCTTTTTGAACTCTGTCAGGCTTGGTGCTGTGACTGCTTCCATGGGAAGCCTGTTCCAGTAGTCAGTCACCCTCTGGGTGAAGAACCTTTTCCTAATATCCATCCTGAACCTCCCTTGATTAGCTTCAATTCAGCCATTCCCCTGAGTCCTGTCACTGGTCATGAGAGTGAAGAGATCAGTGTCTACCGCTCCACTTCCCCTCATGAGGAAGTTGTAGACTGCAATGAGGCTTCCCCTCAGTTTGCTCCAGGTTGAACAAGCTAAGTGACCTCAGCTCCTCCTCATAAGGCTTACCCTCCAGAAGAACAGGAAAGTACAAGAAATCTCAGCCTTGCAGCTCTGTTCATATTTTTTCATTATTCCTGATGTCTTTTAAATTATTTTCAAATATTAGCCTTTTTGAATACAAAATGAAGGTATAGTAATGTTCTTCCCATTAAAAATTCTTTCCCACCAAAGTTTCTACATAAAATTCAGCATCATAGCATACAAAGCTACTGTATCAAAAAAACCCCAACCAAACCAAACATACTAAAAATCCACATTGTGTTTCTTACCCTTTCCCTTTTATGGAAGTAACATGTTTTTAGGTCTTAGTTCTTAATGTTGGACATATGTTTCTATTTTGCTCTAAGATCTTGCTTGGAGATTAAATTTCAGAGACTTCAGCTCTATAGATTGTGAAAGATGAATCCCTCAATGTGAAATGAACTCAGCAAATTTCAGATCTCTGACTGTTAGTGGAGGAAAAGCAGAGTACAGATTATGCAGGGCTAAAGCTTTCTTAGTTTGATGACCACGGATAGTGATCATTTTATGAAAATGATTAACAATACATCAACTCTGCAGAGCCAGTGGGAAGAAAAGCAAGATCATTACCCACACAGCTGTATTTGTGCATAAATTAAGACATCTGCAGATATAGATAAGAAAATCAGCTTTACAGATCATGCATTCTCTATATTTTCAGAATGTCTCTAATAGACCTGAGCTGCCCCTATTTTGAAGCTGCCATATAAACCACACCAAGACTTACAGTAGGGCCTCTCTTCCATGCTGAATTTAGAGCACAGGATGAAATAAAAGACCTGAGTCCTAAGCAAGTAGAATCTGACTCACTTGTCAAGTTTGGTATATCTCAGGTTTTTTCCCCTGTCTCAATCTGTGCTAAGACTGTCTGTTAGGAATATAGGAGTACAGTAGCAGGTAGTTTGACAAAGCAGTTCAGTACGGTCTGTTTAAAAATACTTGATCATGCAAATCAAATCCCAGTGTGCCATTTTGCGTTTCCTAGAGATGGGAAGAAAAACAATCACATATTTTAAAGTGACTGTAAAGCACGTGATATATCATAAGTCAAGATATCTGAATTTTACTTCTTAACTTTGCCCCTCAAGTGTGTAAAGACTGACTGGCAGTCACACTCTGATGCTGTGGACAGTCCATGGTCTGGATTATTCAATTGCAGTAATGTAATGGCATTTAATTCTTTTTGTCTTGCTTCAGCTTCTCACTGAGGACTGCTCTGCCAAGTGTGCCAGCAGGGAATCTAACAACAGTGATTTATGCTGCATGGTCTTCATTAAAATTCAAAATGAGGCCACCAGCTCGCTTTGAGGAAGCTACTAGCCAGATGTTAGAAAGTAAACACTACAGGCATCACTCAAATTGATTTGAAAATAGCAGTAAAGATGAAGAGCTGAGATTAGCCCTTTGCAAAATTGTGTAACTCCAGATTCCTGAGCTGAATTAAAGAAACGTCAAACATGTGAGGACCTTTTTATGAAAGAGAACACCTGCATACATCTTCATGGGCAAAATCTTTTCAAATATGCAAATACTGGGACATAGATAATCAAATACTTTTCAGTTGATTTTAATTGTGGAGTAGCATGGCTTTGGATGCTTGCTGGAAGCAGCTGTCTGTTACCACTTATTTTAAAAAACACAAAGAACAAACAAAACCCCCACAAAACGCCCCAAACCATAGCCAGTAGTTTATTGTCATTAACAAAACACTGACAAATTCTGCTTTGAACAAGTGTAAGGTATGAGAAATTTTACTGAAAACATAAGGGTCTGTGCCGATCTACCCTGTTACACATTAGGGCAGCATTGGAGTGCTGTTGAAGGATTGCAATTTGTTGATCCCTTCTCTAGACAGTTCAAGGGAAAGGGCAACTATGGTTTGTAATAGGTTTCCACTATAATAACGTGCAAGACTGCTGGGTTGCTGTGGCACCACTTGAAATAAAACTTAGTAATTCTCTCCGTGCACGTGGTTTCTGTGCAAGTCTACAGTGCTGGAGTTGGCAATAAATCATCTGACTTCCATTAGACTTAAACCTCTGTAGGAAGCTGAGTGTCTGTCCAAAACACAAGTCAAGCTGGTGAAATACTGCCTGCCACCTCTAACAAAGCTCCATGTCAAGTGGGAGCGAAATGCTTTAAGTGTTGCCACCTGGCTGTGGAAATGTGTGTTTTTTGATTGCTAAAACATTGTTGCCAATCCTAAATCCAGGAATGAAAGTTAAAATGTCATGGGGAGATGAAGTAAATGTCATTTTCATTACCCCTCCAAATCTGGCTTAGTGACTGACACAGCCTTCAAATCTTGGGGGAAGAGAACTGGCAAAGAATAGTCTTGCCTTTTGTCGCCTTTGTAGTGCCATTCCGCCCCTCTGCATGGCTGCTTATCTCATGACTGAGGGTCAGTTAGAAGAATCTGAGCTGGAAGATGTGGAAGGGAATTTAAATTGCATCTGTATGGATTACGATTTGGTGGAGTTCATTAGCATGCAGCACAGTTCTTGTGCCTTTCTGTCTCTTCCCAGACCTCAGGCATTTCCACACTCCCTCAGATCTGTTGTGCCTTATGGGCTTGGCCCGCATTTTCATATTAACACAGTTTAATTAGGCAGGGAGAGATTGCTCCTACTCTAGACTGATCTATGGCTATGATAGATCAATATTTATTACAGAGATTTTTTCAAATAAATGTCTGCTCTGCTAGACAGGTTTGCTCATTCAGATACCTTAGAGCCTTTTAAGAAACAATTAAATCCTCTCTGGTGTGAAGTGGAATATTAAAAAGGATTAAAACTGACATGACAGACCATGTATTTTCTCTAGTTTCATGTACATTCCTATGTCTTGCTATTCTCATCTCATACTCACGTTGGGTAGAGGGAGCTGGGTTCAGGGACCACTGCCCTTCCCTTGCAGCAGTGTAGAGTCTAAGGGAGGACGTAAAATGGGTCAGGGCATTGATGAAATATTATGAAGCCCAAATACAAATGTGTAGCTGAGATGGGAAGAACTTTCCATAGCTTAATTCCATTAAATTTATCCTGGTTATCCAAATTTGATGTGAAAGGCAACTGTGAGATGATCTAGTATTCTAAAAACTTACCTGGGTGGCCAGGTTTACAGAGACCATGTCTCTGTAAGAGAGTCACATGAGAAGAGCTTGCACTAGCAGGTCATTGTTGATTTTCTTTTTGTGATTTTTCTTTTCAAATTAATTGTGGTGTTCTCTGTAAAGGAAGCATTCACAAAGAGCTTGAAACAAAAGCCATAAATCAAAACTTTTTAACAGGAAAGGTTGAGGTGAAGGACTTATATTTAGTGCATTTTCCTTATATATGGCTTTATTTAATGCATGGGTATAATACTATATGGTATAAATATTTCTATTCCAAAATGTATGTTTTTCAGATTAATGTCTCATGAACTACCCAGTAATCTAATGTGACTTTGTGGAAATGTAGGGATCTCCAAAACATACTGTAAAGACCACTATCACAAAGTTAAAAAGTATGCCCAAACTGGCAAATATATCACTGATTTGACTGAACCTCACTTTTCTTTGCTGGAGTCTTCAAATATAAACTGAATCTGTAGCAAGTCTTGTGTATAAAATTGTCCATCTAGAAATCAGTCAGTATTTTGCACTTGATCCCAATGAAAGCAGGGTCAATCCCTCTATTATTTATTATTTCTATTCTCCATGGGTAAGTACTTTTCTCTTGAGAAAAAATGCTTGTGCAACTGTTAGCAATCATAGATCGGTACATCAACATCTAGCAAGAGTTCTCCTGTTAGTGTGATTTCTGTAGAAAATGTAAGTGTGCCAGACTCACAGTTCATATGGAGAAAAGAAAAATGCTGCAACTCTGCCCATCATAAAAGACAGTAGAATCTTTCAGTGGAAATCTAACGACAGTCTTCATATTTCTTTGTCAAGAGAAAGATTAAAAATCATGGGATTTCTATTCCCCAAAAAGGAGAAAATATATTAAATGCTGTGTTGTTTTAACCTTTGGGGGAAAAATGCAACTGTGTTGGTATTGTGTTCCTTAGGCATCCCCCTGTGTTGCTTTTTTCAAATTATGATGATTCTAAAAGTGTCCTTGAGTTGTGTTCGTTCGATATGGGAGGGTTAAATGTCTCACCAGTGCCAACACTGTCATTATAATGAAGTACAGTTCACAAGTGTCTGTAATTAAGCAGCCTGTGTGCAATCAGCAGGATTTCTAAAGGGAGTCTATCACATCTAAAATAGCATTTTCTTCATTTGCACAGTCTAATTTCACCTGACATTTTGCCAACCAGGGCACAAACTTTCTGCAGGAAACATCAACATACCCCATGTCTCCTTTACAGAGAAGATGAAAAATTAAGTTATTATTAATTTGCTTTAATTATGTTAATGAAATATTACATCATGTAGATGAACCTGCTGTAGATCTTAGATACTTTTTTATTGTTTAGTAATTTGCTCCATTTGTTATGCATGAAAAATGTTTTTGATAACCCATGTTGATCATACTTGCTAATGAACCAATGCCTACAATTACTGCACTTAAGGATATATCTTCAGAATATACAATGTTGGAGGCTTCCTATTGAGCACAACAGTAGCTGAAGACACTAATTGATTTAATCAGGGTTATTTTGCCTGCCAAAGTACAGGAGGATAAATGATGCCATTGAAAAATGCTGGAGCATTTAACCTGTGGCTGCGTATTTAAGGAGAAAATCAGTCAGTCTGTTTCAGAAGCATCGGTATTGCAAAATGTTTTCTCGGTTATAAAGGCAGTAGATATTTACTACCTTATTCATAACAATTTATTATGAAGCAGCATGACACTTTGTACTGTGAATCTTAATAATGCCCAGAGGCCTTCACATGAAAACTGCTCATTTAATTTTCACTGGGTTCTTTTCTCATTTAAGCAATAATAATGTAAAGCTAAGTGCAGAGCTCCAATAACTGGGAAGGGTGCTTTCCCAATACTGTTAGCCTGATTTTGAAATACTGGTCTTTTAAAATGCAGCTTAAGATTTCAAAGATCCATGTAATTTTATTTTTTGTTGGCATTATGTGGAAAGCTGAACATTGTTATTAGTTCTTTTAATTCAGCCAAAGTAGTGTGCTTCTCACCAAAGCATACAGGATGTTTTTTAAGGCAAAACTTCTGTCAATCCAGCTGCATGAAAAAAAGTAGACAATAAACACAACTTGCACTAGGTCAGTGATTTCCATTGTCAGGAAAAGGGACCCAGAATAACATTAAGATCTATGTGGTTGGAAACCTGACATGTAAAAGATATACTTTGTCATTGAGATGGATATTGATAATGGAATTGCCTGTGAGAGCCTTGTCTGCCAGATGATGAATAGATCAGCATTAGCACAGCTTCTCAGAGGCTGCAGATATGTCCTCTAAGGCAGAGGAGGAATGATGTGTTAATGGCAGCAGCTCTCAGCGGAAGAATAGAGACTGAGCAATATATCAAGAGGAAGATCAGTGGTAAACAGACTGGATGGCTTTTACTCACCTTCTATGCAATCTCTGGATGTCCCCCATGGCTATAAAACAATAAAATGGCAGAAATTTACTGTAGTATCCTTCACTTCTACATGGGCTGAAGAATGTCTTTCAGTTCCTTTGGATTTACTTACGTCCAGTTTTTTGATATTGTCACATCTAAACACCATCAAGAGTTTTGTTTGTTTTTCTTTTTTCTTGTGACTTCTGAAAAAAGAAGCTCTGAAGAGGGAGAGGGGCTTTTTTTTGCTATTTTCACCCTTTCATTTTAGTCTGCTCTTTACAGCAAAACACCCTCAGTCACCAGTCCATGAGGGTGGGACTGTGACCCCCTCAGAGCTCTTGTAGTACATGCTCACGTTATCTGACAGGCTCAAGTGTTGAATGAGAATGGCCAAACACCTAAGATGGAGTTGGCCAGAGACTGCCTCAATATCCACAGTTACCAGCGACTTACATGGTATGTCAGTGATAAGTACAGAACACAGACGCCAAAGTAGACACAGGCATTGAGAGCCAAGTTTGCCCACTACTTTTCTGCATTTTTTCATTGAAAATCATCCAGGCAAGGCTGCAAAAAAAAGACCTCCAGAATCACTCTGGATGTTTCAAAAAAGGTGTGGATTTGTTTCTTGTGCAGCTCTGTTTTGAGATAGCTTTTAAAACAAGACTACCCCAAAGTTTTAGACTTGGTACATCATCCATGCTGCAGCCAGCCCTGGAAGAGAATTGGTCTAATGCTGACTGAGAGAAAGAGAAGCAGGTGATGAGGGAGACTAGAGGAAACTTTCTTTTCCCTGGTGTTACTCAGAGGATGACTGAATGGGCTTTATTCATTACAAGTGAAAATGTTTTGTTGGTTATATGAAAGTGTAATGTACCTATATTGCCTTAATTTTAGGGTTAAAAAAAAAAAAAAAAAGAAAAACTAGTACAAAAAATTCAATCTAGACCTTTAAAAAGCCTGTTACTTCCCTATATCAGCCCAAGGGAAATCTTACTATTTCCAAAGTAATATATCTGTTTTTCCTGGAGGCAATACTTATTAATAGCCTGTACTGAAATTCAGACCTGCAAATTGCTTTTGTGTTCCCATGGAAAAAAAATAAGTGCGGTATATACTTGATGTTACATCAGCATTTCAAACATCATTTTCAGGTTAATCAGTGGTAAAGAAGAATTCTTGGAAAGCTTAAACTTAAAATTTTACCAGGTGTGTGGCACTTCAGTCATCAGATGACCTATTCAGCTCACTCAACAGCATAAAAATATTTGAGGGTAGACATTCATCATTATTGTGTTTCTTTGTAGTTTTGGGGGTTTTTGTTATCTTACTCCTTTGCTAAAAGGTCTCTTCTACTGTACATACCTGGTAAGTGAAGATAAATTGCAGCAAATCTTGACATGGTCATATAGTTAAAAACTTTTAATGGTCAGTTTAATTACAGAGAAAATCTGCATTTGCAAACAAAGTAATAAAATGCAAAAATATGAAATCAGTCCCCAAGTAGGAGACCATATGTGCACAGGAATGCTTACTCTGCATAAGTAGCGAGCAGTTTATATGTGTATGTGGAATTTACATAAACAATGTAGAGGCCTAAATTGGCACAACACCCTTTGAAAAATCATTTTAGAATTACATTTTCTTTCCTTTCCTCTTCAATGAAACATACGAGATGGGAAGCCAAGTCTTTCCTTTGTGCCTTAAACAGTTTTCCATTCTGAATTTCTGTGGAAAGACGGCTGAGAAAATTGTCATTAACATCAGAGGAATTCGATATAGTGCGCGTATTATCAAATACAACTAGTGCTGCTACAAATTATTACATCTACGGTAATTGCAGCGATGTCACATTGGTTAAGTGGCCCTTATGGTTGTGTGGACCACAGCACAGTGCACACTAACTGAAATGAAGGTGTAAGAGCTGACTCCCTCCATGGAGCATGCAGGTGTGCCCTTGTTCTGGATGCAAGAGTTGAAGAACCTGAGAGGCCATGGTGTGTGTTTGACATCCTGGAAACCTTTGGTACTCTCAGACTGTTGGATCATTATCCTGGCAGCTGCCAACCCAGTTACTTTTCTGATGATAAGGATCCCCACTCTGCAGTGCTCTCTCTCTGTTCCCTCTCTCACACTTCCTTGGACTTGCTTATATGTTTCTTATGTTACTCCACTTTTGTGGGTTTCCCACCTAGTTAGACTCGAAGCCTATCAGCATAGGAAATAAATACTTTTTGTAAAAGACCACTGGATTGCTGTGAAGGCCGGAACTGGATGATTCACAGGAAACTCTTAAGCTGAGAGAGGCAATTTTGAATGAGACTGTGTTTTTCTGTATTTATAGAAGAAACAAAAACAATTTGAGCACAGAAATGTAACTGAAACCCAATGTTTTTGCAAACTTTCAATACTCATTTTAAGATGGTACAGTAGACTTGTAGCTTCACATGCTTTTTTCTGAGGGAAGAAAATTACAATAGTTAAATTATAAGCCCCTTGAAACAAATAGCTTTTGAAAAAAGAATCCTGAAAATGTCTTATTTGTGTCTGTACTCCTGGGCCATTCTGGTGCCATGGTTACAACCTAGCTTTGACAGGTATACTACAAATGGTCTTATACTGTCAGGTGAATTCTGAGCAGAAATATAGCCAGATCCCAGAAGGAAATAGAAGAAAACAAATATTTTTTTGTCCCGAAATGACATTATGGTTATATGTCATTCTATTGATTTGCTTTGCTAGACCAGTTCACATATATTGCCATGGATCCAGATGTTGCTTTACACTGCTTCACACAGAAAGTAGAGATGGCAGCTCATGATGGATCTACATTCAAGTCTTATTTAAACTTTAATATATTGTTATAAAAGGTAGCCAGAATTTGTTAGAAGAATCATGAAGTTATGTGATACACAATGAACATGAGATAACAATGCAGGAAACTCAGGTGATCCTCCTCGGGTTTGTGCTCCAAACCTTTCACCAGTTCTGTTGCCCTTCTCTGTACTTACTCCAGCACCTCAAGGTCTTTCTTGAAGGGAGGGGCCCAGAATTGAACACGGGACTCAAGATGCGGCCTCACCAGTGCTGAGGACATGGGCATGATCACTTTCATGGCCCTGCTGGCCATACTATTTCTCATACCAACCAAGATTCTGTTGGCCTTCTTGTCCACCTGGGCACGCTGCTGGCTCATGTTCCTGTTGACCAACACCCCCAAGTCCTTTTCTGCTGGGCAGCTTTCCAACCACTCCTCCCCCAGCCTGTAGCACTGCCTGGGGTTGTTGTGACCCAAGAACAGGATCTGGCAATTGGTCTTGTTGAACCTCACCCTGTTGGCTTCAGCCCATCAATCCAGCCTGGCTGTATCCCTTTGTAGAGCATTCCAACCTTTCAGCAGATATGACACTCTCACCAAACTTGGTGTCATCCACAAACTTACTGAGGGTGCACTTAATCCCCTTGTCCAGGTCAGTGATAAATATGGGAAACAGTACTGAGCCCTGGGGAACACCACTGCTGACCAGCCACTAGCTGGATGTAACTCAATTCACTACCATTCTCTGGGCCCAGCCACCCAGCCAGTCTTTTACCCAGTGAACATGAGCAGCCATGGGCAGCCAGTTTTCCCAGAAGAATGCTGTAAGAAACTGTGTCAAAAGCTTTACTGAAGTCTGGGTAAACAGCATGGTTTGTTGTAAACAACAAACAGCCTTTCTGTAATTCATTAAGTGAAGTGCTTTGTCATGGAAGGAGATCAGGTTGGTCAAGCAAGACCTGCCTTTCACAAACCCATTTGGCAGAGTCTGATACTCTGGTTGTCATGTATGTGCCATAGGATGGCACTTGAGATGATCTGCTCCATGACCTTCCTTGGCACCACGGTCAGGCTGAGAGGCCTGTAGTTCTCTGAATACTCCTTCCTTCATATAGATGGGTGTCACATTTGTCAACCTCCAGTCAACCGAGACCTCCATGGTTACCCAAGACTGCTGACAAAGGATAGAAAGTGACTTTGAGCACTTTCACCAGCTCACATTGGGTGGATCCCATAGACTTGTGTAGGTTTGAGTGGTGTAGCAGATCGCTGACCATTTCCCCTTGGATTAATGATGTTTCATTCTGTTCCTTGACTCTGTCTTTCAACTCAGGAATCTGTGCAGTTGGAGGACAGTTGGTCTTATCATTAAAGACTGAGGCAAAGAAGGCATTAATATCTCAGTCTTTTCTTCTTCCTTTGTCGCTATGTCTCACCCCACATCCAGTAAGGGATGGAGATTTTCCATAGCCTTCCTTTTTTTGCTCCTGTGTTTATAGATACATTTTTACATCAGTAGCCAAATTAGGTTCTACCTGGGCTTTACTCCTCTAATTTTCTTCCATCACCCACCAGTCTGTATCCATTCACAAGCAACAGATCTGGTTGGGCAATATCTTACACACACTACAGAACCTCCTGGGCTGTTGCATCTCTGCTGTGTTACATTTCCAGCAGACATCCATTAATTTGAAGTTCCCCACATGAATAAGGGCCAATGATTGTGGTACTTCTTACAACTGCTTTCATCTGCCTCTTCATCCTGATTGAGTGGTTTGTAGCAGACTCTCACCAGAATATGTGTTCTGTTGGCCTTCCCCCTGATTATTACCCGCAAACACTGAACCGTATCATGATGGTGATTAAGCATTAGATACTCAAAAATCCCTAAGATGCAGGGATGCCAAAAAGATGCCAAAAGCCTCCTCTCCTTCCGAAGAGTTCATAGCCTTCCATTGCTGCAAGTTGATTTTAAGGTTATCTGTATAGGAATTGCTGCCTTTTTTTCCTCTATTGACCCTCAAGGCATCTGAGAACCAGACTGATTACTAGTTGCTAGTAGTGCTTGAGACGGTGCTGCAAGAACTTGAGAGATGTCATAAGCAACAGTATTTATCTTCAGGGAACAGAGTAGAAGTCTGACCAGCCAGTTTCTTTATATTTAGTAAATCTCTCTGTCTGGTCTTGTAGAATATTTGGTTTGCATTTATTTTTGTGTCAGTTGATAAGCCGTGTGTGGTACAAAAGGAGATCACAAAAGACAGGCATGAATAAAATCAGACATGCTTGGAGGTAAGAGAGGGCAGTGAAGTAACTTTCCTTTTCATCTTTCACTTATCCGTAAGTTGTCACTGGGTAAGTGTCTGATATGATAGGATTTGTCTTCAACAGCAGAAGAAAACATAAACTAGAAGGTACTGTTTGCGGACTGAAGAATGGAGGCAATCTGGATGCTGATTTGCACATGAACTTAGAGAAATAAACACCTGTGAGGTTTTAAAGGTAGTGATTCAAAATAATTAGCACCTTCACAAACATATTTCCTAATAATTCATTTTCAGCATTAACCTAAGGCACAACAGAAAGCTAATATATGCAGTGAATAGATATGAAATTAAGAGATTGTCTTCTGAATTTTTTATAACTTTAGTATCACAAAACTCCACTACTACATGGCTACCTCAGAGTTTCTCACTCAGGTGACTCATTCAATGGACTTACAGATTTGACCGAATCCTATCCTTCAAAGTTTTAAACACTTGCTTGTATTTTTGTGTTTTGGTTTGGTTTTTTTTTTAACAGAGGTGTAAAAAATAGCTCTTTTAAATGTGGATGTTTTTTAACTTTCCCTTTGTCTTCCAGTTGTCTCCTTAGTCTGATTTTGTTGAGAAGAACCTTGAATGAGACTGTGAAAAAGGGCACACTTATCTACACGTGCTTGGACCTAAATTGGTAAAATTAGACCAAGGCCTTCAATTTAAATTGGTTTTAAGCCTTCTACTGAGATACTGTTTTTTTCTTAAACTGTTTACTACAGCTCTTAATCCACCTGGTAGTTGAACCAGAGAGTTTATGGTGGGACCACTGCTGCACACATATGTTGCAAAACTCAGTCCACAGGAGCTCTTTACTTCCTAAATACATTCTCAAGTAGAATTTCTTAGGCCTCTTGCTAAGTGCATGGTAAACATAGGGTAACTGTGAATCCATTGTTGCTGTGCCAATTTACATTAGATAGAATCTGTGCTGGAGTTGGGAGGGTAATTTCCATGTAACTTGCAGATGGGATATAGAAGTGTATGAGAGAGGATGGATATTTATGTCTGAATTTGCAACAACCAGCTCACAATTAACTTATTCTTGAAGTCACAGGAAAATTCACGTTGTGGTGTATGGTGAATGATTCATTTCAAATCTGTCATTAAGTTTCCTTGGGATTGCTAATTAGCAAGTTAAAATACTTTTGTCAGTGTGAAAAATCCTGCATTTTTATCTTGTAAAACACATTTTCTACACTGTTGCTTTTAATTGATCTAGTGAACTTGTCCAACACCCACTGAAGTCAGTGGAAAAAGACCTATTGCCTGAAGGCCAGTTGGATCTGCCCTTAGTCTGTAACTTAGGGTGTTTCTTCTGTTTTCAGCATTTGTGATAAATGGTATATGAGAAATATACACAGTCAAATTATTTCTGTACAGAGGAACATTGTTGAAGGAGGTGAGTCTGCCCCTCTACTCTGCTGTTGTGAGATGCCACCTGGAGTACTGCGTCCAGCTCTGAGTTCCTCAGCTCTGAGTTCCTCAGCACAAGAAAGACATGGACCTGTTGGAGCAAGTCCAGAGGAGGGCCACCTAAAGTGATGCAGCACTTATTGTAATAGGAAAAGCTGAGAGAATTAGATTTGTTCAGCCTGGAAAAGAGGATACTTTGGAATGACCTAATTGTAACCTTCCAATTGCTCCTGAAAGGGAGCCTTCAAGAATGATGGAGAGGAACTTTTTAAAAGAGCATGTAGTGACAGTACAAGGGGGTATGTATTCAAACTAAAGGAGGTTAGGTTTAGATTAGATATTAGAAGTTCTTTGCTGTGAGGGTGGAACAGGTTGCCCAGAGAAGCTGTGGATGCCCCATCCTTGGAGGTGTTCAGGGCCAGGCTGTATGGAGCTCTGAACAACCTGGTCTAGTGAAAGGTGTTCATGCCCATGACAGGGAGTCTGTAGTACTTCTGTTCTTTTTATTGCAAATCACATACAATACTCATAACTAAAAGAAAGATCCTTGTGCACAGCAAGTTATAAAATGCAAGTATTTCCAGAACATTCATTAAACAATTTTACAAACAGAAATGCAAACACTAAACAGACGTTGCCGTATTTGAAGTGCAGCTATATGACAACGTTATTCACAGCACCCAGAAAATTATAATAAAACCTAGCAAATATATTAGCCAGGGAGATACTAAGTAGGCAGAAAACAAACTACTTTTGAGTGGGAATTCAGTTGTGACGTACAAACTGTTCTGCAAGATCTAAAGAGACACCCTGTGGCCAGAACCTTGATTTTGTTTCTAGCTGAGTCACCACAGCTCCAAGTGCATTCAGACATCTACAAAGAGATGAGATGAGTCCCTGAAGGATCTGGCCATCCTTTGAACATTTTTCCCCTCAAGGACTGGAAGGTAAAAGAGTAACATTGACTCTGCCACTTTTTGCAAAGATAGTTTATCTAGCACTATCTCAACTCTGAAGAGGAAAAAAACTGGAAAGAGTCGAGGCAAGGACTCATGCCTGTTTGCACTGAGACTGCATTGAACAACCCAGAGGTCCACTAAGAAACAAAATACTCTCTCTGTCTTAGTGTCCCAGCCATCAGCTTAAGAGGTCTGATGTCATAGCCACAGGATCAGTGCAGCCAATTAAAATTCTAATGCTCCCTCACTGCCCTGCTCCCCAGGAAATAGTTGTTGGGTTTTTTTCTGAAATGTTCTCCAGTATTAAAACACAATGATACATGTAATTTGGAGGCACAGTGTGAATGACAGTGCGATCTGAAAGTAGGGGAGAATGAACAGGATTAAATGACGCTCAAGACTGGTACAGGGCGTAGGATTGAATGCTGCCTTTACAGCAGGAGTGGCTGGAGTGGTTAGTTGTGGTGAAGATGGGAGGCTGCTCTTCATTCTGCTCCCTGCAGACATGCTAGTGTGGTAGGAACACCTTGCAGAAGTGCTGCCATGCCACAGTGAAGCCTACAAACTGGGGTTGTGTTTGACCATTGTTACAGACAATGTTCATCAAGTTTGCATAGGGATTTTGCAGCTTCTCTGACTTTCCTGCCCTTTCTATTTCCCTCCAGAATCTGGATTTGTAACTGCCTTCAGTTTCTCTGGTGTATCTGACACTAGCCTCCAAAGCAAGTTTCAAATATTGGATCAATGCAAATGAAAAATGACCTAAAGGACATGGCAGTAGGGCTGAGATAGGTATTAATCTGTGAATTGCAAATCAAACTTCTATGCAGGAAATGCAGACTTGTATAGCACATGAAACATTTGGTAGAGCAGCATAAGATACTTGGGGAAAAAAAGGGGAAGACTTACTAAGCCTCAGCTTGTTTTCTATTACACTACTTTTGGAATCATATTTTAATGTATTTTAGCTAGGCTTTATTCACGTACGTGATTATGTATTGAAAACTAGGTTACCACCAGCTGTAGAAGAAGTTTCCTTTTTAAATTACAGTTTTTGACTAGTAAGTACTGTTAGTCTCACCTGAAATGGTACTCATCATTAGGCACTGTGCAGTCTCACCAAGTTTTCCATCTTTCAGTACTCCAGCAGCTGATTCAGATTAAAAAAAGGCGTTTGTTTTCTCTCCAGAACTTCAATTTGGTTTCTAGTTCATTGATTGAATTGCTTCTGTTTGAAATGCAAATAATGAGGATAGGCCAGCAGATGCAGCTGTGAGACACAGCACTCACTCCAAATGTAAATGTGGCATACACAGGACTAACCCCCCTGTCCTTGTGGCCTGAAGGGGTTTTGTCAGGAATAATGCAAGCAAGTGCTCCCAGGAGCTGGGGAAGTGAGCTGGAAGGAATGCTGAAAGGAAAGCAAAAGTAGAATTTTGGCCTTTGTCACTAAAAATAAAGATTGCAAAGCTGGTCAAAGGTTTTAGCTAAGCAAATTTTTATTGAAAATGCTCTTTCAATAGAATTCACATTCTGTTAAACTCTTATTTTTCCTTATATGAAGGATTTTTCAGGTAGAAGTAGAATATGTCAAATCTTGTCTTCTTTTCACTGCCCTCACAATTTCCAAATCAAACATGTCGTAAAAAATTAGTTTCATTTAAAAAATCTTGAAAGCATTGTTTCTAATACAGTAAGACTGGCATTATGAGGAACATTGTTACAAAGGTTTCCTTCACCTCAGTCTGTTCTGGAGTGGGGTAAAGCAGAAAGGTCTCCACAGCTGAGGCATGGGCACTTATTCTGGTTATTAGTAGTAGCAACAGCTGTGGCGTGGTGTCCCGATAGTGCCCACATCCACTCCACTGGGGAACTTGCAGGCAGAGAATGTCTCGGATGTCTCCTTTGCCTCAACATGCCTAATACGTGCTGAGCTTATGGGCAGCACGTGCAGCTTTTGTGTCACTTGTTTATACTGCACATTTATGTCAGTCCACACAGTTTTCATGTGAGTTTTTGCCCCTGAAAATTGCAATTTAGACAGAAGGGAGACAACAAGAGGAGAAAGGAATGACTGGGGAAGTGATGACATTTTTTTAATCAGCACAAACATATTCAACATCTTGCAATACTGGTGGTATGAAGGAAATTAAAGTCAGTGGTGTAAAGTGGGGAGAGCATACCTCATCCTCACTGTAAGGTCAGAGAGCCAAACCCTCCCAAGGGATCTGGTTTCTTACTGCTTTTGTATTTACTTCCCAGTCACCAGGAACTGCAGTTAGCCAGCAGTGGATTTGGGCAAGTGAAGACATCCTTTCAAGCCTTCAGAATGTACTTCAGTGGTGCAATTCATCTGATTGGTGTCCAGATCTTGGGTTTACAAACAAGGAGGCAAACACTGGAATTAAGTTGTTCGAAGCCAGAATGAAGATCTTTTGTGATTCAGAAGGGTTTAGAATTTATTGCCATACAAACTGAAGATCTTGATGTGTTTCTAAATTTCCCATGCCTTGCAGATCAGTAAATCGGTCTTCTTCTGATTCTTTCTTTTAACTGGGTGTACACAAGCAGCTTCAGGATCAGCTTAAATGTTTCCAGCAGTGCAGTGATAAACATACATGTTTTTTCATTTCATCTCATCTCTCATAGCTACATGCAAAGTATATAAGCCTTTTTGTGGAAATATACAGTCCCTTACCCCATGCCTACCAGCAGTCATATTAAGTTTTAACTTTAGTGTTCATAAAAAATGAATGAAATTTTGCCCAATGACCTATTAAAAATTGAGTAGCAGCATATGGGATTTAGTCACACTGCTAGGCTTATGTGGGGAAAGCCACTGTAAAGCAACAACTCATGTTATAATCACCAGGGATTTATTTTTTCCGGGAGTTTAAAAATCAGCTATTTTGGTGCCTATTCTATTTCAAATGAGGAAGGCACAGAGTTTTTGGATTGGCTGGGGTTTTCATCAGTCTAGGTAGGATTGTGTACTAATGAGGAAAGTGTGATATGGAGCACGTCCTGTGGCACTGTGTGAGCTAGATGCTAAATGAGAGTCGTTTTTTGTATCATCTAGGGGAAGGTGGGAGGTGAGGAGGAGAACTAAACCAATAACCTGTGCACTGACTATACTTTGAAAAAGAGGTCTCCAGAAATTACATTTAAGTTAAGAAATGCAGGCAATATAGAATACTCTTTTTCTTAGGAGAACACAGTGAAATCTCACCCTTTGTACAAAGGTGATGTTTCCTTGTTTCCTGCCACCTGTGCAGACCTAGTGCATATCTGTAAGACAGATATGGCTTAAGGCTCATTCATTCTGAATTTGTACAGTGCTTGACTACCCTAATGCTACTTTTAGACTTGTCTTCATTTACCCCGTACACATCTGTTCTTAGACAACATACAACATTACAACATCATATCTGAATCAGGAAGATGTTTTTCTCTTACTTTTCTAGAGGTCTCCTTCAAGGTATCTTGGAATGGGTCTGCTTTTGTGTGTGCCTGTCTAAAGGCACACTATTAAAGCCTGTTAATGTTCTTGGGCAGTCTTGCCAAATGCTATAAAATCCCCACTTTTACCACGTTGAATTTTGCAGAATTTTTGAAGGGAAATGCTGCAGGAATAGATAAATCAAAATGAAGATATTGGTTATTGATAGATGATTTATACATAAAAATTTTCAAACTACCCATTATCTACTGAATTTACCACACTCTGTCATTCTCAGCTACATGAGAGCTGAGGATTTTTTTCCCTGTTGTTCAGATCTATTTTAAGAAACTCCCAAGACCTATTCTTTTTTCTAGCTCTTGTGTTCCCCAGTTGTCTTACCTGAGGAAACACAGGATTAAGATAGTTTCAACAGTATGGCCCTTGGGGCAAAAGTGAGACCCTCCACACTTCAGGATTCCTGGAGCACATATCCAAGGGCAATCTGTGCGGAGAGGTAAAGGCAAAGCCTGGAGCTTGCTAGGGAGCAGGGCCTGTGACTTGGAGGAGCCATCTTTATCAATGAGAAAGTGGACTGGCTCTCTTTAATAATCTGAGCAGTTCTAGATCCCCTGATTTTAACAGAATCTTTGTATCTCTAGGTTCCACCCTGTATTGCTTAAGAGTTACCACTTAAATAAATTGTCAGTGTTGTTATGACATCCCTAGATGGAATATGGACATCTTTTAAAATACATGAAATGAAAGCACTGTATTTTAATTGTAGACCTCATTGCTGTATGTCTGTATTAACACATCAGCTCTGTTAAAAATATTCTCCCAACACATCTGTAGATTCTAGTTTTGACACTTAAAAATGTGTAATCCTAGCAATCCATTGCCAGAGGCTACTTGGTGTCAATTGCCAGAAGTAATTAGGAAAATGAAATTTCTTTAAAAGGTTGATGATCACCATTCTTTGTGCTTTTACCCTTAAGCATCCCAACAGAATGCAAGCCAAAGGAATTACTTGTAATACAGAGCCTAATGTGAACAAGTTTCTTTTTTTAAGCTTTCTAGATTCAGATACAGAAGCAGGGGTTGCCAGGGGTAATTTATTTTTCACAGCATGATGTGTCATCTGTATGATGGAAGCAGCTTTAATTATTCACTTGGTGCCTTCAAACACTTGCAAAGTGATTATGTTCTTTCTGTTCAAATGTGAAGTAAAGCTCACTGGTGTGCTAGGTCACTAGCTGGTTTAAGTCAGCTGGACCCAGCTGATTTAATTGGTACGCACTAAGAAAACTTAGTTAAAAATACCTTTGTACATTCAATACTTATCTTCCATAATACTTATACAGACAAGACAATGCTGACCAATACAAGAGATGTCTCATTTGGTTTTCAGTATACTAGTTTCTCGTTTATGGATGTATTTATTTTTACTGGTAGCTGTCCTGAAGAGTACTTAAAATCAGCCCTGCAGCAGTTTTACTTTTGGAAAGTACTTGGCGAAGCCAATCAAATGGTAGCTCAAGAAGACTAGCCTGTCTGAAGTTTGCACTGAAAAGCATCACAATATATTCATTCCTAACTAAATATCTTTACTTTTTAAGGATTTGTGTAGTAAAAAAATACTTTTAAAAGCTCTATGGTTTACAAAAATAAATTCAAACTGAAAATAAAAAAACACATGTTCTCAGTGGGAGAGAAAGTGTCAGGAGAATAGATCCATAGCAGCTTACAGATTAGTCTCCCAAGCAGAGCCTGGTCTGTGCATGTGTTGTTAAAGCAGATTCCTAGTTATAGGGCACCAGGTGGTCACCTATGGTTGATTTAAGAAGCAAACACTGCCACAAATGCTATTAGTAGTGTGTAATGAGATTAATTCCCCATAGTACTTGCAATATCCTTGAGGGTTTTTTCCCTAAAGCAGCAGAGGGCTGATGGTGCCCCTTAAACAATGAAGTTTAATCTTTCATTGTTGTATGCACATAACTCTCATCAGCATTAATAGAAGTTAAGCATGCACAAAAAGGGAATAGTAGACCTTGAAATTTAAGCAGTCATACTTTGCTAGAGGTTTCCAACAATTTCACAAAGGACGAGACCAAAATTGTACTATTCCCCCTGGGTGACATTAAGTGTTTTCAGAGATTTGTATTCTTGAGGCATAAAGGGTGATTAGGGGTTCCAAAATAACAGTGAAGAGTTAGTGAAAGGTAAGAACTTAGCTGCAAGAGACAGAACCTGAGGCAGAGCTCATATTTAATTAAATGTTTTGCTTTCTGCGACAGGGTGAACTTTTGCTTTCTTTCATTCTAAAGTAAATAGTTTTGATATGTACTGAGCATTGCTGAAGGCTTTTTGGGAGTTTGGTGGATATTTATACAGTTAGAGATGACACAGCTCTCCACAGCAGTTCTTGCATGTGCAGAAGTAAACTGTTTCACTGGATGTGGGTTCTGCAACCTCCTGTAAAAGCTTGCTGTGGCTGCATAAAGCAGAAAGGATCCTTCTATTATGAGTCTGCAAGAGCAGTCCTCTGCTTCTCAGATCCGAGGCTGTCTGAACTATTTTTGGGGGCATCTGCTTCTTAAACACTTGAAGATTAAAATAGACATTTCAGTACTAGATCTGTTCCTCACTCAGTTTTCGGTATAGAAGTTGGTGCAGGGAGAGGGGACAGGGCCAGTAAAAAATAATCCTAATAGCCTCATGACTGGCCTCTGAAGTCTACCCACTTTGTCATTCAGAGGGCAGGTTTTTGCTTGGTAGTTCAGTGATTTCTGGTTTCCAAGTCTTTTGACTTCTGTTGGTGGGTATTTTTTCTTGTGTCAGCCAATATGAGCAATCACTGTTCATTTTTTGTGTATTTTGTATAAAAGGCTTTTTGTTACTACAGTTTCAACCACTGACAAGAGTAATTGCTTTTTACAATTTTAGAGTGTAAATATTAAAAGACATTGGCTTTGCAAGATAATATTTGGATATAGGTTTGTATTTTCTGAAGATACTTTCTGGTTTTTCCTTCCCTCCCTGTTTTTGATGTTGCTGTTACAGGATAGTATTGACTTTTTCAGTCTTACAGTGTAGTCCAATTGATTGTACTTACGTACATCATCAGAAAATTAAAGGCCAAAGACTAGAGGGACTACTTCATTGCTTGTTTTAATTCCACAAATGAAACCCAGAAGAGTGTTCCTTTAGTGCTGAAACAGGTGTACCTACTTATTTTCTTCCTTGTAAAACCTGGAATTAATAAATAGTACTTGCCTTTATTGTGTGCAGAGGCAATTGATTTCACATTACATTTGCAATTTGTATAAACCATCACAATGGACAACTGCATACATCCAGTAAAGACTGGGAGGATGAAGGTGTTTTGAGGCTTTTAAGTGAGTCCTTCTGTTTGGCAGAGCCAGGTCTCTGCCTTGGAGTAGAACAGTTGCTCTGCTCTTTCAGACAAGGAAAGCAGTTGCTGCTAGAAAGGGACAGCGAATTCACATCCAGAAATTGATTAGCAATACTGCTTATATGTAAAAGCAGAATAAAAGCTTTGGGCAAGTTATGCTATGGAGCTGGGAAGCCGGATGGTTGCCAGGGGGAAAGCTTAAACCTGCTTCTCATTAAAGGCTTACAAACAGAGCATCTTGTTATGTTTTGCAGTGTTTGCAGAGGCTCAGGGTTATTATTTGATAGTAGTAGTATGCTCAACAGAAGACAAGTTTCTAAACTGAACAAAAGGAAACCTAAGTTTTTCTTAGGTTTCTTAGTTTTTTTTTTTTACTTTCTCTGTAATTCAGCTATGATGATTATGTGATTTGTTCAGGAAACAGCAATAAAGCTGTAATGATACTTGAGAAAGAAGAACTTCACAGTTCTTCAGAGAGTACCACTAAGTGCATTGTATTAAGGAGATATTTTGGCAAACAGCATGAGGGTTTTCTTGTACATAATAAACATTACAGCACAAATATCAAGGTTAGGTTATGAACTGTGGGGTTTCTCCCCCTAGCCCCCCAAGAAAATTTACTGATTGCCAGGTTGTAGGAAGGTTCAACCATGAATTGTTTTGCCTACTGCAAAATGAAGTGTCTGATCTGCAGCACCAGACTCCCTCCAGCAGCCTTAGTGCTTGCAAACAGGTCTGTCATTCATTAATCGTGGGCTGCCAAGGTGAGGAAATCCCTTCTGATTTGAATGAGGAGGAAAGATAGAAATTATATCTAAACTGAGAAACTTTAATAAATACATGGCAAAGAAAATGTGCTCCAGGGAAAGAATTGATTCCCTATGTGTGAAGAAGCCCTTATAGGCTGTATTGACTTGTCAGATTTTCAACAAGGATGGCAGATGAACTTAAAACTCAGTAGCATATGCAGTAATGGCAGCAAGACCAGAAATATCCTCCAGAGGATTTTAATTGGTGCTTTGGGTTTGGCTTCAGCTGCTGTAGTGATGAAAGCACATTAGTAAGAAGGCTGTGACAATTTAGAAACATTAACAGAAACCTTCTGAAGTGATGAAAATTCAGATACTTCTCCCTAAAGATAAAGACTAAAAATGTATTCAGGTAGAAATGTCAGGAAAGAGGAAAGGCAGACTTCTGAATATTTTTTTTTCTTGAAATATTCGTTTCAGGATTTATACTTTTGCTACACATCTTAAATTTACATCAGGTTTTCCCTGATGCTGCTGTGCTCCATTTTCCTTATGAAGGTGGGGGAGTTGCAGTGAAGTGCAAGGAAGCAACTGCAGAGTGTGCTGCAGAGAAGAGGAAAAAATTCTGAGCAAGCTTCCCTTCCCTGGCAGTCACAATGTTGGGGGCAGAACAGCACAGCCAGGCACTGCAGCACA
This sequence comes from Scytalopus superciliaris, assembly GCA_013400415.1. Taxonomy (NCBI): domain Eukaryota; kingdom Metazoa; phylum Chordata; class Aves; order Passeriformes; family Rhinocryptidae; genus Scytalopus; species Scytalopus superciliaris. The sequence goes on along the minus strand of VXBX01001490.1, from coordinate 19,942 downwards.
GGGAGGTAAAGTAAGACTATGGAAAAAAGAGGTTTTAGCAATAGCAACATTTAAAAGGAAGCAAAATAAATTTAACGAAGGTTGTTGGATATTCTTTTAAATACAGGAAGGATCTTGGCTATTTGGTTAAATACCACATAATGCTGATGTTCCCTGTCTTGTTTTCAACAACAGATGTTTATAATCAAAGAACCTTTTTCATTCCTCATCGAGGTCAGTGGCAATTTTCCTATGGAGCACATTTAGATTTGAGTTAGATGTTATGCTAATTAATTGAGATCAGCACAGTTGTATTTTATTTTAAGAAGAATTAAAATAAATCTGACAGTTGGTTTTTTTCCCCATAAAACAGCCCTTGCAGAAAGTGCCAAGCATGTTTGATGCAAAATTTGCTTAGCATCTTTAACAGCCCAGTAGATGGTTTTATTTGTAATGTGAATATACTGGTCACTTGGTATAACAAAAGAACATTTAAGCTACAAGTCCTGTGACTTATGATATGTAGGTGTTCAATAGACAGTGAAGTATGAGGTAATGTGCCACAGAGGTATTGAGAAAGAAATAGCATTTTTTTCCAAATAAGATTTTATTTGGCTATTTGATAGCTGTGATATGAGAGATTGCTTTTCTGAATAACTGAGTAAAGTTAAAAATGTCGCATTGCAGGAACTGTTGTAAATGAATTACACTGGGAAGTGGTCTGTTCTGCTCAGCATTATTTTAGTTTCTGGGTGTGAGATGTTTTGCAGAGGTAAAAGAAGAAATTTCCTTCTTTCTATACAGAGAAGGTTGTTGTTTGTGGAAGAAGTCTGATGTTGCGCAGCTCTCCTTCTCTCCCTGGTTAGTAACACTCCCAAATGTTTCAGATGAGGACTTTATTGACCTTCAGGACTGATGAGTCAGCTCTGCATCACTGCAGTCTCCCATCCTGGTGTGTGTTGGCTGCCAGTTTCTATGCAGTACTAGGGCAATGTGCTGTGCAGCTGAAAACTAAATCTCCAGGTTCACAAATTAGTTCTGCAGTGCATCCTAGAGCAATCCTTGCCATTTTCTGTGTAATTAGGATTAAAGGATAGGAGAGAGATTAATGAGAGACAATGAGAGGTATTATAGCCTAAAAATATAGGGCTGACCGTGGTATATGCCATTAATTTGCTATCTTTCTCTTAAGAGTTTTTCAAAGAATATTACTTGTAATGGAGATGTGTAATTCAAGAGAACTGCTTACAGAGAAACTTATATTTACCTACCTACCTACCTTAATTTATGGCATACAAAATCTAAGAGAGGAAAGGATGAAATGCCCTGGCTTTTGCCTGGGTAGTCCCAGACAAATTTCTCACAAATTTCAATGGGTGTTAGTTTCTGTTTTTGTTGCCATTTGAAGCTAGAGTATCAAGATCTGCAGTGATAACATTATTATTGTTAAATAATACTGGTATCTTAACAGTCAGGCAAATGGTTTATGGAAGAATGTCAGCTTTGGGAAGTAGCTAAAGATGACCTAGGGGATCCATTAAAAAAAAGACATCCATTAAGCGTAGTGTAGCTTTTTAAGTATTCAGTATTTTCTAAAACACAAGATAATGATGTACTTGCAGAACCAAAAGGATTTTGTAGCTACAACGCTCTGGTTGGCTTCTAAAGATTCATGTTTCTGTTTCCATATGACCTTGGAAATTGTTTCCCTGACTGTATTTTATGGGATTAAAATTCCTTCACACCTATGAGACATATTCTAAAGATAAAATGAATAGTGAAAGTAGTTATTCAGAGATCACAGTGTCTATGGAGTTTTAATCTACTAATCAACCTGTGGAGATACTCACAAACAACATTAAGGTAGACATTTCAGGAAGCTGCTCTGAACTGTGAATATTTTGGAGGAAGATCCTAAGTTTTAATTATACAGAGTATTAATAAGTACTATATATTGCCTTGAAAATAATGAAAAGTAGTCTGTAATTCATATAAAAGGGGTCTAAGGGCAGACCAATTGGTGAGTGCAGCAGTCTTCTAGCCTTCTCTGTTTCAGTATTGAAAGAGTGATTCATGAGGGAGAAAGTCCGTGCCAGACAGTTGGGTTGGAAAAAGGTGTCTTCTCAAAGCTACACTGACTACAGCCATGCTGTTGTACAAAGTAATTCTCATGACTAGCAACATTTCATTGCCCTCTACTGAACAGCCATCACTCTTCCCTTACTTTCTGACCAGATATTAAATTAGTCAGCTATCTAAACACTCTTCTTCCTGCCTCCCCCCCCTCCTTGGCCCTTCTTATGATTAAAGGGTATCATTTCTTGGACCAGAATCACAAAGCTGTGCTCTTGTGTCTGGAAGGCATTCCAGCTATGCCAGTGCAGATTTATGTTCTTTGTTTCCCATGCTCTCACTGAAATCACAGTGCTGCTAAATAGTGGTGGACAAGGCTTTTGAGACTTCAGTCTTACCCACCATATGGATTGTAGATGAGGCAGGTCAAATGGAAGAACAGAAGTGGCAGGGTTCAGAGACAGTGATGCCTGCCCATGGCATCAGATGAGAAAGCAAAGACTGCTGCCAGAGATCTGCTATCTCTACAACTACTGCTTAGGGTATTGTGGAGTTTCCTCAGAAAGATGAAATCTTATGTATTGGGAACAATTTTTATTGCAGGATGGATCAGGAATATTTGATTTCCTAATCAAAAAGATGCTCCAACAATTAAAGACTATTGCTTACTTCACAAAGAGGCTTGTCTTTTTTCCCACTGGTAGTGAATTTTAATGCTTTAGCAGTCCTTCATAAGTCCTGAAGTTGTAAAATATCAAGAATTACGTGAAAACCACTAGTTTCTGAAGGTGAGAAATGAGACTTGAGAGTAAAATTTTGCCCCTGACAGTAACAGATGGGAGTGAAAGGCCAGGAGTTTGTTTCCACTTGATAAATAGCTGTATTTTGACAGCAAATTAGATGTCACACAAAGTTGGTAAACATGCAAGAAATCAATAGCTAGTGTGAAAAGATAATACAAGTCTATTGATGATCAGGGTGTATAAAAAGATGTTGTAGTGCCTTGAATTTACTTCAGGATATTTCAGTGGGAATGGTCACAGTCCAGCAAGGTCCCCTGTAATCACAGAATAATAGAAAATCCTGAGTTGGAAGGGCCCCTGAGGATCATGGAGTCCAGCTCCCGGTGCTGCTCAGGACCATCCCCAAAGTCACACCATGTGCCCAAGACCATCATCGAAATGCTTCTTGAACTCTGTCAGGCTTGGTGCTGTGACCGTTTCCCTGGGGAAGTGCCCAATCACTCTGTGAGTAAAGAACCACTTTTTTGTATCTAACCTAAACCTGTCCTGGCACAATTCAGGCCATTCCCTTGGGTCCTGGCACTGGTCACCACAGAGAAGAGATCAGTGCCTGCCCCTCCTCTTCCCCTCATGAGGAAGGTGTAACTGCAATGAGGTCTCCTCTTCTCCAGGCTGACCAGCCAAAATGCCCTCAAACAATCCTCACACGGCTTCCTCTCAAGGCCCTTCACCATCTTCATTGCCCTCCTTTGGACACTCTCTAAGAGCTTAACATCTTTCTTATACTGTGTTGCCCAAAACTGCCCACAGTATTCAGGGTGAGGCTGCCCCAGTGCAGAGCAGAGCAGGACAATCCCCTCTAGCAGCTCTTAACACAGCTCAGTTCCTAAATCTGCAAGTATTAGAAATTAAAGTTTGAGGCAGAAAATACGAATCCAGCTATGAGAATTATTGCAAACAGATCAGCTTGCTTTCTCTCACTGCTGTTTAAGCATTCTGAGCAAGGATTGGTGAACTGTCTTCGTGCACAGTAACTGGAGGCGGAATCTTGCAGTCACTATTCAGACTGCATAATCATCTTCTGTCTAGCCCTCGACTTTCAGGCCTCTGTTATTACCTGGAGGTATAAACGCCAATGAGATCTGACAGATAAGAACTTACCCAAGAACAAAAATGAAATTATATGCAACTAGCTTTATTGCATTAAATAAATGTGAGCTAAAAATACAATATGCTGCAGAACATTGCCTCTCAGGACTTGTAGTTAATAAACTGTTGAAAGTCAGATCTGGGTAGGAAGAATGTTCAACTATCACCAGGCTGCAGCTGAACTATATTAAACTTGAATATGAATTACATTTATTAAGGGAGAGGGAGAAGGTAAAACAGGAATTTATGCTTTCTGGAGAGTCCCAACACAGTTCAGTATTCCTGTTGATGAGAAGCAAGAAAAATTAACCTAACTTTGTGGAGACAACACATAATTCTCTATAAAAAGCATATAGTAATAGATATTAATCTGAACTAACCTTTGTCTCCAGAGCAAGCAGGTTTAAAGGATGGCAAGGAAAGTAGTCTTTGCAGTCAGTGTCATTCTTTCAAATCTTTGTCACTGTCAGAGGACTCAGCAATGTTAGTAGAGCTGACTTTGTGTTCACAGCTGTCACGCCAAGTTGTCATCCTAGCTGGTATATGGATTTTATTTTCACCTAGAAATGTGTCAAATACTCTGATATTCATACATACATAGGAGTTCTTGGTGAAAAGAATTACTATGTCTTCCTTGCAGACATCTTAAATTTCAGAAACCTTTGGGCTGAATTGAGCCCTGGAGGCAGTGAACCTATATTCTCTGGCATAAAGAAAGTTACACCTGTGTTATGCACTCCCCATCATGTCAACTAGTTACAAGGCTGACTGATTATCCTTCGCAGACCCCAGCATCACCTGCAGGGCTTTCAGACTGTTCTTGGAAGGGGCTTTCTGAAGTTCTGTTCTCATAGTCTGGACATTATGCAGGATGTATTTCTCCATCAAGTCTGCAAATAATTTTCTTCTTACTTGCAGATACAGATTTTTACAACACCAGAATTTGCTTCAGTGACTTTCCAAAACCCGCTCACTTGCTTAATGCTGTATGCTTACCTGTTTCACTGGCTTGCAGTTCAGTTCAGCAGTAAGCCTGGTGTGCTTTGGTGGCCCTGTCTCAACAGAGACATGGAAATGATGGAGTGCTTCATATCATTTATGCAATATTTTTTCAGATAATTAATAATCTGCTGTTAAAGGGGATCTTGATTCTTTCTCTTTGGTCTGGAATTTTTCGTTGCAGTTTTGTGCCTCAGGCTGATGGTGTGGGCATTTGGGGGCTGGTCATGATTACAACATTATTTGACAATTTATACCCATTGATCTTTGTATTGAAAACAAGGAAAATTAGATTAATTGAAAACAAGGAAAATTGGATTCATTGAGTTAGTGTAAGACACAGAAATCATCAGATGACCAGTCATCCAGACTCTGAGTACCTTGCTGATAATATAGAACAAACATGATGAACGCAAGCTTAACACATCTGGTTTTGGAGGACAAATTTGATGTCCTAGAAATAGAAGATGAAATAGGGAGCAGTTTGAAGTTACTTTAAATGTATGAGTTATTTGATTACTGTTGGCTAGGCAAAAAGCTCATTTTTTCCAAAGAAATTTATTTCTTTTAATGTATCATGTGCAAGCAGTATGATAACCTTCATCAGACATGGGAAATCTGAAACAGATTTTAGTTGACATGATTCTTAAATATCAGTTATTGCTTCCCAGCACAGTGACTGACACGCCCCAATACTGTCTTTCCAAGTCTTAGCAATCCAAAGACCATGCTCATATGAACTTGTGTTCAGTGGTGAAGACCTCTGTTGTGTTCCACAGGCTATTACTTCTGGTTTTGTTGAAGGTGTATTTTTTTCTACCGACTTAATTGAATGTAAAACACTGTCTGATTTGTCCATGCCCTGACCATTAGCTCATGGCTGCATAGAAATGGAGTGTAAAACCCCTCTTCTCTTCTCTTCTCTTCTCCCACTTCTCCAAGCCTCCAGTACACTAATGTATATGATAACCATTTAGCTAGTAATATTTTTCAGTCATCCAGCTCTTGCTTACCATGGATGTAAAGGAAACAAGGACAAAAACTTTTAAAGTGTTGCTATATGTGGACATCAATAAACAGAGCATTGTCCCAAGTAGAAATTAAAATATGCCCAGCTTTTTCTGCCATCTGTACCTGAAATGTAGAAAAAGTTTGCATGTTGCTGCTTGCCAAATGCAGCTTTGCCCTATTGGGAAAATGCTGTCTCTTCAGTAAGTGTATTTGACTCCTAAAAATGTCTTCTCAGAGTTTAGGAAAGAACTTTAGGAATGAATGTTTTATGGTTCATTTTGGAGGATTTTTCTCCCCTCAGTGTCTTCCACAGGACAGAGGCAGCTTGGAGGACTGGGCATCGGAGTTCCTTAAAAGTGCAGAGCTGTGAATGTTTCTGCCTGCAGAGTTCATTGCTTATTCATGGCTTGTGGGAAGTTTCATTAGCCAGCCTTGCAAGCTGTGCCATCTGTCTGTTAATACCACCCAGCATGGTGATGATGTAACAGAGCAGTCATGTCTTCTGGTGGTGAAGTGATGCATGAAAGTTCTTCACAATGAAAACCAAGAGATGTTTAAAGTTGCCAAAGACATGTATTGTTGCAACAGCCATAAATGGTGCAGAGTCAGGCTTGCTCAAGCAAGAGCAAAAGCCATTTTATTAACTAAAAGTTTATTCTTTTATATTATTTTTCTACTGTCCACACATATATAAGCTACATCTCCTTCACTAGGTATACTTTTCAATCAGTCTTAAACCATCTTCTGATAGGTAGTTGGCATCTTAACTCATGCTGGCAAGTCCCAAAACATACTCTTGCTTTCTATGGTTGTTTTTCCTCCTTCTTCAGCTTTCCCAGGCCTGGCCCAAAGACACAGGTGGTGTTTTCTACTGCTTTCCCAGGCCTACAGCCACATCCTCTCAAGGCCAAAGCTGTCCATGGCCCAGCAATCTTCCACATGTTTGAATGCTAGCTCAGGTGTCAAACCATCTTTAGGGAGAAGGGATGCCTTCATCCTTTCTACCAAGAATCACTGCAGAAGAGATTTACCTGCTTTCTCTGTGTTTACTTTGTGTGGGAATGGCATTGATGGGGAGCAGGTGAGTGTTAATGTCTACCTGGAGTGGCAGGAGAAGCTTATGGGAACCCCTCTGTTGAATAGTTTGTTGCCTACAGCATGCAAAGCCATGGGCTGGGGTTGCACAGGCATGCCCAGTAAAAAGTGTGTCAGTAGTGATCTGTGGTTAAACAAGACTTGAAGGAGGACTTGATTTCTTTTCCTTGCCATTCATTTGCATTTTGTGTTTGCATAGATTTAGCATGCTAAAAGTGGGCATCATGTCCACACTGCTTAACTGGCCTGAAGAAATCAACTCTGTAAGTTAAGAAATCTGTTCAGTCACTTTTCTAGGAATGTTACTAACACCATCCCCATCTCAATAATCCTACGATAAATGTTGTTAATACTTGACTGAGTTAGGGGAGCAATAGCACCCTATGGCCACAGGAACTAGTGTAATACATGCAAAAATACTCTTTAAGCAATTGTCTCATGCTGTTTACTTCTCTCTCTTCTGGTTCTGAATTAAACAGCTACCAAGACTCTTTACTCCTATCAGGGTTTAATTTGAAGCTATGCTTAATAAAATCAAAAGGTGTTTCTTCCAAACATGAAGAATATTTATATATGAAAATCTTTAGATAGGGCTTTGACTTGCTTCCCACTAACTATAAGTAGGTAAAATCTATCCACCCAACTGCTTCTGTGCAAATTGAAAGATCCTTCGTTTCTTCCTGTCACATCACAGAAATGATCTGTCACATGTAGAGAGGGGCTGCAGAAATCCAGTAGAGTTAAAGCAACCCCAGGTCTTCCGCATAAGTCTCAGATTCTCCCACTCCAACTGTGATTTAGTAAGTCACAGTCTCTTGCCAGTTTGCGAAATGCTGAGCTTTCTGCTCCCACGCTGTGATAATTAATTTCTTTCTGATAAAACTGTTCCCACGGGAGACTTTCCTTCATTCCAGCTGAGTATCTCAGGATATCAACCTGGGCAGCAAGCCTGTGTTGCTCTTACAAAATTTCAAGTAGTTTTAAAAAGTTGGGTTTTTTTTTAACTTCTCAAGCAGTGACATGGGACCGTTACTGATATCAAGTAACTGCAAACTTCCCAGGTGTTCTGTGGGATTGGAGTCCTTGTAGTGACTCACACCTGCTAGTGCTGTGTCCCCACCCTGTGTGATAAGCAGTAACGCTTGCTGATGCCAAGGAGTTGAAATGGCAGACAGTCAGGCATGCCTCTCTGTACATGGTGCAGACCAACATGGTTGCCTCTAGATATCAGTCTCAAGGCCCATGAACCCGTGCAAGCACTAGAGCTGGGTGCCTGGCCCATGGGAGCACAGGATGTAAGCAACCCCCACTAGTGTTGGTCAGCAAGAGTTGTGACTGTTGGGGCTAAATCCCTCTCAGCTACACAGATACATGACTTGGAGCAGCTTCAGTCAAGTCCAAAGTGTGTTCCTTGAGCCAGGTGCACACTGTGCGTGTTTGTCTAACTTAGTATCTCAGTATATCAATCTCAGGATATCAACCTGGGCAGCAAGCCTGTGTTGCTCTTACAAAATTTTAAGTGGCTAATCGAATTTCTTTTCTACCTGTGTTTAAGGTATTAATGTCTAATGATATATGAGGCTTAGTCTGGCCTGAAGCAAAGTATGTGCTCAGTGTCACCATCTATTAACCAAGAAATTTCTGTGTCAGCTAAAGGGTGACAGTTTCTTTTGCTTCCTTAGCAGACTAGATGCAATAAACTCCGCCTAATCTCTTAATTTAAAGGAAATCTGAAGAACAGCTAAAATATCAGAGCATAGTGCATCTTCTGCAGGAGTCTGCAGTAACAGAGCCATCTGGATGTATTATTGAATATAGCTTTATATGTGCATTCCTGTTAGGCAAGGAAGTAAAGCTATAAAAATAAGCTGAATTGCAAAGGGTAATGCCAGAACTGGATGTTGCTGAGAGAGACCTGCTCTCTTTCCCTCTTGTTATATATAGTCTGTCTCCTTCTTTCAAGAAAGTATAGCAAAAAGGATGTATGTTAAGAAATCTAGCTTTCTTCAGACTAATTAGTCTGAGTCTCCAGGCACTGTCATGCACAAGAGAATAGACTATAACCCCATCTCACATTTTACTTGAGAACACTATTTTTTTTCCCTCTCTCCTTCACTTTCTGTCATTCAATTGTGAGCTTGCATGCTTATAAATTTAGAGATTCCCCAGAGCAACAGCAGCAGACTCAGCTCAGTGGCAGCTCAGTGGGCAAGGAGGTGGAAGGCAGCAGTGGTGCAAGTCACCTCAGTGAGAAGGAGGAGGGCATTAATAGGGAGGGCAGGGCTTGCTGCCAGCAGGAGTGGGTCTGCCTGCGGCAGGGCCGAGGCATTACTGATCCTGCCCAAGCTGAGAACTGTGGGAATGGGTGGCTGCACATCCTCTCACACGATGCCCTCAGGCATACGGAGCTCCTTTCAGCCTGACCATCCTCAGGCTCGTTAATTCACATCTCTTGACAGGGAAGTTTTTCTAAGTTGGCGAATAGGTAACTTGTTCTGTGTCCCTCATACTCCCTTTTATTTTAATTGTTTAATACTGTGCCATGCAGCCAAGCAGTTTCGTCAGAAAGGTCAGCTCTTACAGTTTTTTAAAGTAATTACCAGTCTGGATTTGTGAATGACAATATGGCTGCTAATTAATCTCACTGCAGTTCTCACAGAAAGAGACTGTGATAAGAGCTTGTCAATTAACATAAGGAATGAAAAATCAACAGTCCTGTTGTGTTTTTCTGGCATCCACTCCCACTCAGATGAATATCACGACTAAATACAGATAAAGACTAAGTATGAAAGACAGTGGGCTGCGAGGCTGCTCCAAACTTCCACAGACTTTATTTCAGGATCTGAATGTTATTTGTACACCCTTTTACTCTTGTTGCTTGACATTATTTGCTATGGTTTTTTTAAGCAGAAGGAAGACAAAGCTGGACAGCACAGCAGGTGTCCAACCATTCCCACAGGGAACTTTGCACAGTGTTCCAGTGTTAATCAATACCAATGGAAAGCTAAAAGGGGAGTTTTGGCAGGGTGGGTCCCAGTGTTCACTTGGTTTGCCAGTGACAATACATAGCCAGATGCTCAGCTGATGATGGTTACTCAGTCCCTTATCTGCACCTTCTTTGTGAGACCAGGATGAGTTAAGAGTACTCTTCCAGCCAGGGGGAAAGGGCAGGACCTGGTGCTATTGCCACTTAGTTTTTATTGCCTTCAGTTTTCCAGAGTGGTGTTTCTGGCCCAAAGGACCACATGCCACAGGTGTTTCTGAAGAGATGAGCAGTGCAGCAGTTGCTGTGGCCAGTGCACTGCTCTGAGCAACCAGAGCACTGTTGCACAGGAAGACATACAATGAACTTGTGGAAACTACTGGTTTACACCATGGTGGTTGAATTTAATTTCTTTTCTTTTTTTTTTTCTCTGTGCTTGCAGGTCAGAAAATTCTTCACCACAGAAGTGATATCTTAGAAACTGTAGTCCTCATCAATCCCTCAGATGAAGCAGTTAGTACTGAGGTAAGTCAGAAAAACTTCATTGAACATGTAATAAAATCTCTATTAAGTGGGCATGGTGAGAGTATTGAAGCAGACATAGTTGAGGTATAGAACGTCACTGCCTTCCAGCTAGCTTAGGTACTGACTAATTCCAATACTGTCTTTCAGAGCGGTAGCAGACTTAGAGCAGGTCCTAACTGTGAAAGAAAGGGCATATTAAGAGAAAATGTGAAAAACATCAGCCATCCCTGGATTTTGTCCCTGGCTTCCCAGACTCCTGACAAATCATCAGAGTCACCGGAGAGAAACACACTTCTGATCCCAGCATTCTTTTTCTCATAATGCACCAAATTCACTTCTTGATGTGTTGGAAGCAGCTGTGGTGAAACTTCATGTGCTTTTCGTCTGCTTCTCCCTTGTTTGTTAGTTCTGGCTATTTTACTTATGAAGAAAGTGCCTGAAGATGCCCAGGGACAAATTTGGGTCTTTGAGAGGAATTACAAGCTATGTGGTAGAGACTCTAAGTTGATCTATCTGTTCTTCAGAAAGCATGTGGCACGATTAATAGACTCTGTAGAGTGCCCACAAGAAGACTACCAATTCCTTATGAACTCAGTAGAGCCAAAGAACTGATTGTGTAGCTCAAAAACAGAACTGATGTATTTAGCTAGTGAGTCTGAAAGTTGAAGTAATAGAGATAATTGCATTGCTGGCCTGTGCTGGGATGCACTGCTGCAGTATCATTTCTTTTGGGAAATGAAGCAGCTGTTCTAGTGGTACGTGGTGAAAAACCTGTTCTGTTACTAACTTTAAGTAACATTAAGCACAAACAGAAAAAAAGGACTCCAAAACATGAAATTTCTTAAGTTGTAAAAGCTTAAAAATCATCTTAGTTAATGGCAGCTCATTCACTAAAAACCGATGCATGACAATCTCTTACAAACCATTAGAGGTGCTTGGTAAGGACAAGGAGGTCCCCTGGGTAGCAGATCTCAATACATTAATTCAGAGTATAAACCTATAATGTGTGTGCACACATGGAAGAGTAGAAGAGCTAAAGAAACTGCCAAAAGCAGGGAATTGCTGTTTCTGTCTCTGTTGCTTGTTATTCTTTTGATGGATGACCACATGGAAGAACAGGATCTGAGGCCCATTAATGACTTCTGAACCCTGGCCTTACTCCTTTGGCTCTGGAAGATGTTTGGCTACCTTACTGTTAATTTCATCTCCCCAGACTGTGGGAGGCAATCTTTTCTTTGCTTTCATCTTGCCAAACTGGTCACAGTCAGAAGGTACAAGCTGAAATTTGAACTTGGCTCACTAAGGAAGGCTCTGACTGGACCCAATCCAGAAAGAGACAGTGAGAAAAAGTCAGAAGTTGACCCAATCAGAGGTTGAAGTGAACGTGCTCTGCCCTGTATGGCAAACGGAAAACTTAGTTTCATGTATCAAGAGGGTTCCAGGTTGCATCTGGGGCACAGTGATATACCATGAAGCTCTGACTTCACCAGAAGAGGAACTTGAAACTGTTCATTCATAAAAAAACCCAACAAAACAAACCAGCCAACCAAAAAAAATAACAGCAACAAAACCCCAAAAGCCCCAAACAAAATAAAACAGAAAACCAGGAGTTTTATATTCTTGATAATCTGATTGCTAAAAGACATATCTAGTGGTAGTCCAAGCACGCTTCTACCCAAAGCTCCTGTCATGTTCTGTCAAATGCCAAAATACCTTCCAGGAGAGAGAAGCCCAAAGGGAAAGACACTGAAGTTTCCCAAAGAAAGCAAGTTTCTGAAACCCCATGAATTTACTTCCTTCTTAAGAAGTCCCCTCTCTGTTGCTCCTGTGACTGTGCCATAAGTCTGGGAAAACGCTGATCTTCTACCTCAGTCAGAAGGCTGTGGTCTTCTTTCAGACAATTTGGGACTTTAACCAATGGTTAAACTGAACAGAATCATCACCTTGCAGTATTTCTTCTGAAACTGAGTGATCTTGAAATCAAGAGACAAATTTCTGGTAGTCCTTCAGGAAGCCTTGCTTGTACCCAGACATAGAATTTATGTTTATCTTTAAGGTCTTCCATGTGTATCATACATTATGCTCTGTAATCTGCAAGCATTTATTTACTTTTTTCCTTGCTGTACTTTGCTAGCTCTGTAGAATGTAATCAGTTAATTAATAGGTTGAAGGGGAATTATGTGACAGTCACATATCAGTGATTCACAGGTCAGGAAATAGTTTTGCTGTTGGAAAGCATGGTGAGTTTATACAAAAATTGTGAGAGTGATGAGTACTGCTGCCAGGAACAACAGAAAACACAGAAGAGGAAGCAAGTTCTGATATGGTTTTAATACAGCTAAAACAGAGAAGATTTGAGCATATTTGAGATAGACGGCTGCACTTGTCTGTATTTTTGTCTAAAACAGAAATAGATATGCTCAATCCATCAAGCATTTTTAAGAATTTATTAGTGCAATTAGTGACAGACCAGCATTGGTCCTATATTTAATTAAAGGAGCTTTCTGCTGCTCAGCATCAGGATCACATATTTAGTAAAATAACAATGAAAATATGGTAGAGTTGGGATATTCTTTTAGATACTCTCCAGTGTCTCTTTTCTACTTGAACTGAAAATGTGAGTTGTTCAGCAGAGATTCAGGTTAAGTCTTCCTGGCTCAGCCTCCCAGGCATTAGCACTAGTTGTTTAGAACAACTGATTGCTTAACAATCAATATAAAAAATTGAAAGAATATCTCAGTTGGAGAGATGAGGTGATTGTGTCATCTCCATGGAGATGGAGCTTGGATGCAATATGATGTGGAATTGTTCCAAATGAACTCTGCTCATTTGCTCATTTAGTTTAGTATGTGGATAGCCTTGTTCTAGAATCCCTATTCAAGTTTAATTTAATTCCTCCTTAAAAGAGGACTTAGTGCACTTGAAATTCATACCTTATCATAGGCTGAATTGATTTTTCAATTTTTGCTAAGACTTTTGAAATATTCACAAAATATTTCACAGTACAGAATCTTACACAGGTTTTTTTTAGTTTTGTTCTTAAGTTGAATTCAGCCAATAGAAGTATATATGGATATATATATATGTAAGGATATATATATATATGGATTTCTCTTATCTTGCAAGTAAATCTCCCCCTCTGAGGTGGTAAACAAGAAAGATTAGTAGCTGTAGTGAGGGTCAAATAAAGTAGCAAGTATCTACATTTAAATAGTTTACAAGTTTGTCCTGATACACTAGTGAAGTGTTATACTATTAATATGTTTGTTCTTTGAAAAGTTTTTTTTTCATTCAAATTGTATTCTGTTCTGCTCTTTGCTGTTTGTGCCATGTCATTAGTTTGATTTATTCTTCAGACCTTCTTTCTAATTGCATCTTGTCCCTGCTTTCTTCCTTTTTTCACCTTTCTCATTGCCCTTTGTATTCAGCACTCTAAGCTGATAATGTTTTGACAGTCCTGCTCCAGACACTGGTTTTAGATTAGGAGACATAAACTGTATCTTCTCAGTGGAATTAAAAAAACACATGGTAACTCCCATTATTGATGTATTTCCTTCACTTAGGTGCGCTTAATGATCACAGATGCTGCAAGGCACAAACTCCTTGTTCTAACCGGACAGTGCTTTGAAAACACAGGAGAACTCATTCTTCAGTCAGGGTCCTTCTCTTTCCAGAACTTCATTGAGATCTTCACAGATCAAGAGGTGAGTTTAGAAAATTGTCTTCCCTACATTGTCATGTGATGGCAGAGGTTTCTAGAATACTAAAGATGGTTCTCTGGTAGAGTTAGCATAGGCAGCCTGATGCTGCTGCTCTTCACTCTTCATTATAGGCTTTATTTCAAAACATTTATTTTACTTTATATTTCATGCAAATTGCTTAGCAAAGGCATTAAATTTTAATTTGGGGAATTGAATTATCACTTTCAGAAATAGAAAATCAAGAAACCTTTGACAATGAAACGAGATGGTGCTGTTTTTAAAGTATACAGGTTGTTCATTTAAGGTGTGCATACAAAGTGGTCAAATTGAACTTGACACCAGGTTCCTGCCTGGTGGCAGCTAAATAATAGCTGTCATTAGTAAGACAGAGGGTTGCTGTCAGAATAGTTGTCATTTTTTTGCACCATCTACCTGCTTAACTTCTTTATATTAGTGTTTAAAATTTGGCCAGTGTGTCCGTAAAACTTGTGATTTTTACATATCAAAAAGATAATCATGAAGTATACCAGTATTTAATGCCATTTGTTTCATGACCTGTTATTTTGCTGTCTTCCTTAATGTATTATGTCTGAAAGCTCCCATAGGGCAGGAATCCATAGTAAACAAGCTGTCACACTTAATTTGGCTGCTGTGTACAATATATATTTAAATAAACTGTATGGCATCCCTAGGAATTTAGTTTCCAGTATTAATTAGTAGCATGTCAGTGGACTGAGATTTGAAAGTTCAGAAGTGAGAAGGCAAAGTTTGCATGAGCTCCAGTGTGACGTTATTGTATCCAGGTGATCTATTCCCAAAGCCTCTTTCTTCAGCATATGTTTGTAGGTTGGGGAAAAAGTTGGATTCCTGCTCTCCAAAACATGCATGACACCTAAAACTCACTGGCACTGCTCAGAGTTACTTTTCTATGAAATGACAAACCCAAGGTCCGTACATCTCTGTCTAATTAGCAACACATAATTACTGTATGGCTACATAGGTTGTAACTGAATGATCTCAGAGGGCTTTTCCAATTTAGTTGGTTCTGTGATTCTGTGATACATAAAAAACTACAGGCAAATGCTATTATTACCATTAGAATACAAAGCTGTTGGTTGGAAAGCAGAGGGGTGGGGGTTGGCCATGAGTTACAGTCACTGAGGGATTGCCACAGTAGTGGATATGCAGGGCATACTTCCATGGGCTACGACTAAGGCTCACTTGACTTGTCTCTGCCACTGGCAGTGTGCTCACCAGCCAGCTGGCATGGGTCTTGGCAAGTGTTGGCATACAGCCCATTGTTTCTGAAGCCTCAGAGTCTCACTGTGTCTACAAGTTTTCACAAAACCAAAGAAAGATCATGTTTGCCATACTGCAGTTTGTGTGTGTGACGTTTTTTAAAAACTGGGGAAAAAAAATAAAAATAATAGGAAAATTTTCTAGGGAAAAGTGGTTAGTGGTTTTCTAAGTGACCATGAGATGAAAGAATTCATATGCTCTCCTAATCCTGGTGGGCTTGACAGTATCAAGGGTATTTTGCAACCTAAACTATTCTACGATTCTATAAGCATGTAAGGTTTGATGAGCACTGTGTAGAGTTAGTGTTTCTGGCTTCTGCCCAGTTTTACTTCACTGGGCCAAACCTGAACTTTGGTCAAGGAATATGCTTACAAATAAGTAAATACCCTTTGGGAGATACTCACATAAAGTCTTATGCAGAAATCCGTCTAACATGCAGAACTCCCTTCAGGCAAAGCTTAAAAGTAGATTGTCCAATTTCTTCCATGCTGGAATGTTGAAAATGTCGCAGTCCCCTGCTTCTTCCACAACAGTTAGAACAGAAAAACTTTTGTGGTTCAGGATAGAAAACAGTATCATGTTTTCTCTGAGCAGCCAACTTGCTGTTTGTTTTCACCAGCTGTGTCACCTTTAGAACTTACGGATTCCTCAACAGATGTCTCTCAATGTTTGAGAAGACAGTCAGGTTCACAGGTACATTTCTTTGTTGTCAGAATGACTTCGAATTTGGAGAGGAGAAGGAGTGATTGCATCTCCATATTAGCAAATGAGTGCAATTGTCAATATCCCTGGTGTTGTCACCCTAAGAAACACAAATCCATTGAGACCTTTCCTGAGGCATTTCTGAACTTGCTATTCCTAGCAGTTATGACCTATGTCTGGAATAATCCTAGTTCAACCTTTTATTGGCATGGGCTACCAGTGGTGTAACACTGTCTGTATTATGCATGCCAACTTTTAGGAGCAAAGAGTTGGAATTTAGCAGTATGGAGCATAAATTCAGATATGGTATAATGTAAACTGGAGAGGACTAACCCCAAACCTTGGTGCAGTATATTTGTTGGTGCAGTATATTCATTATCGCACCATATTACTATATGATTTTTTTATCTAGACAGAAAATTGGCTCTGTATAAGAAATAGTCTATACTCAAGTTATCTCCTTATGTATGAAACAGACTTGGATTTATTCATTCAGAGGAAGCAATTTTTTACTACATTTCACTCTCTCTAATAGTGTGTTTTCAACCCCGGCCAGAGACATATCACTGAGATCCTAAATTCCTTTCAGAACTGTAATCCGTATTGCCCCTCTTCTTATTTCTTCAGTAGACAACAGCAATGTTTACCTTATTGTCCTTATCTCTCAGCCTTTTCAGCCTTTTCTCCATTTATTATTTTTGCTTTGTTTATTCATTTGCTCCCTTTCTGAGAGGACCATGTCTGATATATGGGGGAGATTTATTTATACTCCTGTCAAATGGTTTGGATACTCAGCAAAGGATGACAAAGGAAGGTAGAAAATATTTATTTTCAGCTTTATTTATCTGTTGGTTGGACTGTTTTGTTTTTTTTTTAACAACCACTGCATCTTTGTTGAGTCCTAGTTTGGATAAATGCTGAAAATAAATTATGTAACACAAAAAAAAGGAAGTTAGACCTACACACAGAGAGACCCAAAGAGATCTAATACAATCAAACGTTTTTAGATTTTTATATATTCACTTCTTTTGTTGATACATCTTGTGATCCAAGAATTTCCAATTATTCAGCTGTAGTATTATCCTAATGAAACTGTTCTTACAGCTTGAACTGACAATTGAGCCTCTGCAAAGACAGTTATGGTATTCTCCATGAAAATATACTGGCACGTTTTTCACTGACATTTTATATCTGAATTACTTCTTTAAAGAAGTTTGGTGGTCTCTTTGTTAAGGGCAAATAGCACAGAAATGGGCNCTACATTTAACTGGATTGGCAGTTTTTAAAAAAGGTCAAATGAAAGTATCTGTGAAACTGGGATAAGCTATAAAACATATAATACTTTTTAGTAGACTTTAAGTTAGTCTACTTATCTGTGACCATTAAGTAGTTTTTTTAGTTCAAACTGGAAAAGAAATCAGCTCTTCATACTATGGCATAGAATTTCTTATTTTCTGTGCCTTTTTTGCAGCAATTGGTGTTGGCACTAGGATGTTAACAAAGACTGTCAAAATTAATGGAGTTCTTCTAAATTTCAAATTCTGTGGTCCATGAGTTTTAAATCAAACTAGTGACAAGAGCATTTTTAATCCTAATGTGGGGGTTTTTTTCTGGTTCTTTCTTTAGCCCTGTACCTTGTAGTCTCAGAAATACAAAACTCAGAATCACAGATTGATAGATTAAGGTTCAAAAAGACAGATTCACAGAATTTGGATTGAAAGAGACCTCTAAGATCATCAAGTCTCACCCTTCCCAACACTGCCAAATCTACCACTAAACCATGTCCCCAAGCACCATATCTATATGTCTTTTAAATTCCCCCAGGAATGGTGACTGCACTGCTTCCCTGGGCAGCCTGGTCCAGTGTTTGACAACCCATTTAGGGAACAAATTTTCCCTGATACCCAATCTAAATTTTCTCTGATGCCACATGAGACCATTTCCTCTCATACTATCACTTCTTACTTGGGACAACAACCCCCACCTCTCTACAGCCCCCTTTCAGGTAGTTGTAGAGAGTGATAAGTTCCCCCTTTCAGCCTCCTTTTCTCCAGGCTAAAACACCANGTGATAAGTTCCCCCTTTCAGCCTCCTTTTCTCCAGGCTAAACAACCCCAGCTTCCTCAGCTGCTCCTCATAGGACTTCAGCTCCCAAGCATTGACCAGCTTTGTTGCCGTTCTCTGGACACTCCAGGATCTCCAATGTCTTTCTTGGAGTGAGTGGCCCAAAAACTTGTAGCTGTTTCCATTTCTGAAGTAAGAACTCATTTCTTAATCACAGAATCATGGAACCGTTAGCATTGGAAGGAACCTCTGGAGATCATCTAGTCCAACACCCCTGCCAAGGCAAGGTCACCTAGAGCAGGTTACGCAGGAACACAGCCAGCTAGGTTTTTAATGTCTGTAGAGAGGGAGACTCCACGATGTCCTTTGACAACCTGTTCCAGTGCTCTGCCACCCT
>VXBX01001489.1:122204-132688 GCA_013400415.1 Scytalopus superciliaris | reverse complement strand
CCCCCAGCTCTCCCAGCAGCTCCTCATAGGACTTGTGCTCCAGACCCTTCAGCAGCCTCTCTATCACTCCCCTCCTCACATGCGCAGGACAGTGATTCATGTAACAGAAGGCTCATGGGGTGAGATAAGGACAAGGAGAGGTCAGTCACCAATTACTCTCATGGGCATAACAGATTCAACTTGGGGAAATGAATCAAATCTATTATCACTCAAATCAGAATAGGAAAATGAGAAATAAAAATAAAGCTTAAACAAACTCCCACCCCTCCTTTCTACCCAGGCTAAATTTCACTCCCAGTTTTTTTCACCTCTGGCCACCAGCGGAACAAGGGGACAAGAAATGGGAGCTGCAATCAGTTCGTCACACATTGTATCTGCCACGACTTCCTCCCCAGGGCAAGGACTCCTCGCACTCCTGCTCCAGTGTGGGGTCCTGTGCACAGGACACAGCCCGCCACAAACTTCTCCAGTGTTAATCCTTCCCACTGGCTGCACTTCTTCACAAACTGCTCCAGGACAGGTCCCTTCCATAGGGTGCTGTCCTTCAGGAATAGGCTGCTCCAGCATGGGTCCCCCAAAGGGTCATAAGTCCTGCCAGCAAACCTGCTCCAGTGTGGCCTCCTCTCTTCATGGGTCCACAGACCCTGACAGGAGCCTGCTCCAGGGCAGGCTTCACACGGAGTCACAGCCTCCTTCAGGCATCCCCCTACTCCAGTGTGGGGTCCTCCGTGGCTGCAGGTGTATATGTACTTCATNCTGCTCCAGTGTGGCCTCCTCTCTTCATGGGTCCACAGACCCTGACAGGAGCCTGCTCCAGGGCAGGCTTCACACGGAGTCACAGCCTCCTTCAGGCATCCCCCTACTCCAGTGTGGGGTCCTCCGTGGCTGCAGGTGTATATGTACTTCATCATGGCCCTCCATGGGCTGCAGGGGCAAAGCTGCCTCACCATGGTCTTCACCACAGGCTGTAGGGAAATCTGTGCTCTGTCACCTGCAGCACCTCCTCTCCTTCCTTCTCCACTGGCCTGGGTGTCTGCACAGTTCTTTCTCTCACTTATTCTCACTCATCTCCTCTGGCTGCTGTTGTGCTGACATTTTTTTTTCTTCTTAAAAACATTATGCCAGAGACAGTACCACAGTCACTGATGGGCTCAGCCTTGGCCAGTGCTGGGTCTGCCTTGGAACCAGTTGGCAGTCAGTATTGGACATGGCGAAAGCTTCTGGCATTGTCACACAGAAGAAACTCCACCAGCCGTCCTGTCACACAAATCTTGCCACACAAACCTAACACAGCTAGTTAAAAACAGTATTTCATTATGGTCCTAATAAATAAATTTTATCTCTCCTTCTTAAATCCCTGTTGCAACATGTAATACATGCAAATATGACTGTATTGTGTAGATTCTACACTGGCAGATGCTATACGTTATGCAGGAGGCAGCTGGTTGCACAGTTTAAACTTACCCAACACACAGTTGCCTCTTTCACCCCCTCCACTTTTATATAAGCTCATAGTTTAGTTGGTTTGAGCCTGAAGAAACCAGCAGTTTTACACTACATTCCCACAAACACAACCCAAACCACTTTCAGGTATATAATGAAGGAAGGAAACAGTATCACAGCTATCTCTGTTAAGCCACTGGAGTGTGGTTATGGAAGCTGAAGGAAGATTAGAAAGTCACCAGAGAAGTAAAGTTAACCTTTATTAGAAATGTACTAGAATTACATGAGGACTCCAAGCAGGCAAAGATGGAACTAGTGAGGGAGTGAATAAGCTAATAGGGAGGGGGATGTTTTATCTTCTTGAGTAACAAAAGAAAAACAGAAGTGTTGAACCTGCATGTTTCAGCAGCAGGAAGGGGAACATTGCGTGTCTGTGCAGTTACACTTTGCCTTCTGTACTTGAATTTGTACATACCAAGTCAAGTGAGAGGTACTGTTAAATTGAAGCTTTGCCTGAATTGCTATCTGTGGCATTGAAAACAATAGCAATTTGCTCACCAAGGAGGTGAATGCAATTACTTACTTGTGTTTCAGCTGGAATTTTAAGATCTCTCTAATTAATGGTGAAAGACAATGTCAGCTCTGAAAAGAAGGCTTTGAATATATCCCAGGGATTTTCAATGCATGATATTCAGTCTATAGAATGTTGAGTTTATATTGTGCCTAATTAATTGCTTTGCTTTCAGTCTCACCATGAAATCCTATGTCTACTCATCCCAAATAATAATAGTTTCTGTTCTATTTTCATTTATTTATTTACTGAGCACTCCTAAGTCAAATAACACTTCCTCTGCAATGCAACATGCCATGCATGATAACTTTCTGCCATCACCCTCAGGTATAAGGGCCCCATGTTTCGCATAGTTTTGGTGACTTAACTTTTGATTTGTGCTAGTAATGACAGATGATGCGTATTTTCTCCTTTCAGTGATGAATATAGCTTTACTACATATCTAGTTTAGGGAATGCACTGACATTTTCCAGGATAAAAGATTCTCTATAAACAGAGAATATTGCATGCAACACTACATTTCTGTCATTGCAATTATTAGGCTTACATTATTGCTGCCTTACATGAAACATGACTATTTTGCCACAAAATGCAATGAGCAAAAAATTGTAGTCCTGAAGAATAGATTGGGCTTTGCAGTCAGAAATAATAATCAGAGCTTGCCATGTGATGTTTTTCAATTTTCTGTATGACAAAAGGAGCAGACTAAAATTGGTTTTTATACTTTCCTGAGGGCATTAGCTCTCTCCAAAAGTAAGGGCACTCGTTTTTCTAGGCATACATGTAAAACGAAATAATTGGTAAAGCATGCCTAGAAATATGGATCAATTGCTTTAGTGCACCCATATGCAAGGCAAAAATTTCTGTTACCATTGTTGTGACCATTTTGCCCATCAAAAGATTAATAAACCATCAGATACACAAATTTAAAATTCAAAATTAATTTGCACTAGTTGGTGCTTGCCTTGCTAAAAAGGCAACTCACCCAAAGCACGAAAAGCGAACTGACCCTCTGTCCTAGTTACAGGGTCTGGGGCCAGTTTATTTCTATGTGGGTATAACCAAAACTGTGTATTCTACACCCTCCGTGTCATTTCTAATGGACTATTAATGATGGATTGTTTGCCACAGCTGCCCAGGGCACACCTGAACCCTCAGGCTACAAGCTGGGTGTTAAAGAACCCTGTGAGGCAAGGGAGTGTCTCTGTCTTCTCATCAATGACTCAGATGTGGTAACTCCCCTCTGGGGAGGCACTAGCACCTTCACACCCAGCCTGAGGGGCCATGTCTGCTAATGGGCCATTAGGGACTGGCAAAATAAGCAGCTGCAATAACCTAGACTATCAGAAATTCCAAAAATATTCCATGCGCCACAGAGTTAAATCATCCACTATGAAACTCCCTGCCATGGGGGAGGTTCTTGGCATTCCCATCTGAACCTGAGCATATATAGTCTTCGGGCTTTGGGACTTCAGGCACCGCCTGTCGGATTCAGAGGAGGACCAGAACTTCATGAGCGCCACAACTGCCACTTTCAACAGAACTGTGATCATTACTTCAAAAGAACTGGGACTGTCATCCTCATCNCCTGAGGGGCCATGTCTGCTAATGGGCCATTAGGGACTGGCAAAATAAGCAGCTGCAATAACCTAGACTATCAGAAATTCCAAAAATATTCCATGCGCCACAGAGTTAAATCATCCACTATGAAACTCCCTGCCATGGGGGAGGTTCTTGGCATTCCCATCTGAACCTGAGCATATATAGTCTTCGGGCTTTGGGACTTCAGGCACCGCCTGTCGGATTCAGAGGAGGACCAGAACTTCATGAGCGCCACAACTGCCACTTTCAACAGAACTGTGATCATTACTTCAAAAGAACTGGGACTGTCATCCTCATCAGCAGGTTTTCCTTTCCTTTTACTTTGCATCTCAGGGACTGTGTGGTGCTCAGCACAAAAGCTAACAAACACTGTTCTGTTCTTGTGACAGGGTGCTGGGTTATATATCTGTTTTTGTGGGTTAAAACCTGTTTTACTCTGTATTAGTGTATTTATTGTAATCTTTTCAGTAAACTGTAACTCTGACTTGTAATCTCTTTTGAGCTGGCTTCATTTCTCCCACTGATTTACTTTTAAATCAGCACACCCTCCAGCTGTTCTAAAGACCACCAAAATAAACTTCTTTGAATTATATTGAAAAAACAACTTTAAAATATGTAACAACCCCCCTAGAACTATAGGAAACAAAACCAAACTAAGCAAATCCCTTACTTGAACTGTCTGAAGATGAATTTAAATACATTAGTAAACTGGATATCCAAGCTTAGACCTCTGTTTATATGAAGAGTTTAACTTCACCGTTACTGAAAAATTAAATTTATTATATTTATCTGCTAATTTTGCCTAGCAGAATGAGTTTCTATATACCTAATTCAAACAGTAGGTTTTCTAGGAAAGTAATGTCTTGAATTGAGACACTTCTTATCTTAAAATAAACTCATATGCCACCTCTCTGAAATGTTATTTCATTTCATATCAGACATTTAAATGCTAAAACAAAACAGCTTATTTAAATAATTTTCCTCAGCTATCTTCTAGTCCAGACCTACTTAATTGACTGACATCATGCTAATTGATTAGAAACAAAGTGAATTATTATCTTGCCAAATACTTTCTTTAACAGGAGTACATATCAGTTGAGTTTGTGGGGCCAGCTTGGTAATTTACACACTAATAAGTAGCTGTGGGATAAAGAATGAAGAGGCATGAAATACAACTGTCACATTGAGAATGAAAGAAAAAAAACACATAAAACACCTTTAAATACATCATTGAGAGAGTTAGTATCAGCTTTTCTCTTTCTCTAACCACACCAGAATTCATATTTTCACTTCTGTAATACCTTCCTCTCTTACCATACACATTTTCAGTCATCAGTTTACTCCCAAGAGATACAAGATTTTTATCAATGTGTAACATAGCATTTATTGTTAAGTCCTGTCACCCTGTATTCCCCTGTTCTCCTCACCTTGCCTGATTTTAATATTATTTGTGAAGCATGTTTTACTATGTGATTTATGGAGATCTGCTCATTTTGATAAGGGAGAAACCATTGAGATCCTAGGAGATACACATGGCAATGACTAGATCTGTTTAGAGGAAAGAAGCATTTCATGTTATTTAGAGTAGTACATAGCTTATTTGACATAACTATATTTCTAGTCTTTCTTTGTGGATATCTGTTCTGTGAGACATTCCGGAAAGAATTTAGACAGTATGCTCGCACAAAGCAGAGTGGATTTACTGTGGATATATGTCATCACTTCCAGTCACATGTTTCAGTCTTCCTTAGGTGAACATTTGCTCCCAATGTGTATAATAAAATGGAAAGAGTGAAGCATCAAAGATCAGTAGGACTTCTGGAATATACCCATAAAGAAGTGCACAGACATACCCATCTTAATCTGCAAACTTCTAGCAGGTCTGAGACAATTAGTAAAAGTATCTTAAGAACTGTGAGTCTTTGATCATCAATCAAAAAAAATACAATCTATACATTATGATCAGCAGAGATATAAAGCAGTAAATGCAACCAAGGAATTTTAAAGCAGTCCTGATGCCAAAATGGTCTCATAGACATAATTCACTGAATACTTTTTTAAGCAGCACACATTTTTCAAAACCCATTTTCCCACAGAAGATGCTGAGAAAAAAAAAAACAACTAAATTAATCTAATTTATACTTGCATTACTGCTGCTTGGCCAGAGGATTGAAGAGTCTTGGAAATAAAATGGTTCTGACCACTGGATGTCACTCTTGACTTAAACCTTGTTACATTAACAGCATGTTTCTGGCAAAAGGAAATTTTGGGGGTTTTGATCACTATATCTAAGATGCAGCATAGCTAACCTTCAGAGGGATGACTGAAGGTTGAAACTGCTCTTCTGCCAACAAATTGCTGAATATTTAAATTCACCAGTTTCCCAAAGTGCAAAACACTAGTAAAATGAAACCACACTTTTTTTATCCCTATATGTTAAGAACTAATAAAATAGACAATCTGTGGTGGAGAAGCACTGTGAAAATACTGTGAGCAATACACATATAATATAGGAAATTAATGTAATTTTTATAATAGCATGGTAGTATATTGTATTATAGTACAGAATTACAGAATGGTTTTGGCTGAAAGGGACCTTGGAGATCCTCTAGTTCCAACACCCCTGCCATGGTCAAGGACATCTTCCACTAGACCAGGTTGCTCAAAGCTCCATCCAACATGGGCTTGAATACTTCCAGAGATGGGGCACCCACAATTTCTCTGGGCAACCTGTGCCAGTCCCTCAGCATCCACACAGCAAAGCCTTGCTTATGTCTAATCTAAACCTACCCTACTACCACTGCTGCTGTAGTACTTTTCAGGACTCTTTCAGTCCTGTTTTCAGTACTACTACTGTACTACCCTGTAAGTAACATGCATTTTTAGACAGAACAGAGTTCCAGTTTTAGTAAAGGCAAATACTTAAAATTGAAATGTTTCATGAAATAATGTTAGTTTTTCTCGTTTTTTAGATCTGATGGTCATCAAATATTTGAGTATTGAAAATCAAAATCTCTATCACATTCAACCTCAGACACTTCATTAAAATGTGTTGAAACATAATGGTCACAATGCCACTGTAGAATTTTTCTGAGATTTACCAGTGTCTGCTTACTGGACCTTATTGGAGAATTCCTCTGAGAAAATTTCTAGAGTGACTTCCCACTACATTAGGAACTTCTGTTTCAGGAGAGTCTTGGATTGTTAATCAGCAGCAGGTGCCCCCTAAGCAGGAGTGAGCCTCCTTCTTCCTTGCAGGATCAAGAACTACATCCATCTCTACCTCAAACCTTAGTTTTCACACATTTTATAGCACCTTACATGCTAGGAGTCCATTGTTTAGCTAAGTTATTTTTTTTTTCTTAAGAATCCAGATTTCCTTTCTGTGTCTGGTCTCCACAAACACAAAGAAGACAAGGGAAAATCAGGTGGGAATCCCTGGTCACCTCTCCATTGTGGAAACGAGAAAGTCATAAACAGATCATCAGAAGGCTCCTCTGTGCTAAAATACATTTGCTGTTTCTACATGTTTCTACACTTGTATTCAGTGAATTACGTATTTTTTGCTAACAACTTCTAAGTGAACTATATTGATTTTGGACTTCTTTATTTGATATAAAGGAGGCATGAAAACAGAATTGGAGAAGAAGCAGGATCAGAGAACAAGCCTTATGCACACAGTTATCACTCCATTCAAAGCCAGCCATTTCTGTGTTTGTGCTACTATGGTGCTCCTTCTTTCATGCTGGATGAAACTTAAGCTGTCCCTTCATCACAGCAGTATCATTGCGGCACAAATCCTTGCTAAGAGAGTAAGGTGAGAACCCAGAATAGTGCTTGTATATATGTGAAAAAAATATTGTCTTTGTCTTGATGGGATGGATATAACTCAGTCCAGCTTCCTGATACTATTACCATTTCTTGGGTTTTTATATTATTTATTTTTAAAATCTGAAGCAGTATTCTGGGTCCCAACTCTACCATCCCATACTCTCAGCTCATGCATGGGGAAGCTGCACTGGCACAAACTCACTAGTGCATGGAAGAGGCTCTGCCCCATCCCTGTCAGCCATCATTTACTGCTGGTTTTCAGTATGCTTTTGAAGCTACCTCTTTGTCTTCTAATCCTTAGAGTTCTAAAATTTTTAAGTCAGAAAGACAGAAGACATTTTGACACCTGCAGGCAAGGATAGCTTTCAACACATCAGTAGGAAAATGCAATGAAAAGTTTATCATGAAGAAATTGTAATGGACATGAAATTTACAACATATTCAATACCAATTGCTGTTTCCAGTAGGAAATAACACTCCCTCTTCATGTACAAAGAATTGTCTTGTACTTTGAGTACAGTAAGTAGCTCAGTCACTCATTGATCTGATGATGTCAGATGAAACCCCACTAACCACTTCTCATATTAAATATATTTTCATACACTTAGTAAATGGACTGTTGTCTCAGTGAGTATTTAGTCAAGACCTTTTCCAATAAACCCAGAAAGAGTGAATAAATTATATTAATTAGAAATTTCATGAAAAATACTCATTATCTGCTGTTAAGGACTCTGGCATGTTTTGCCTAGTCAACATCTGTGTTGTTAGACTAAAATGTTCTTTGAGGCACAGTCTGTTTTTATGCCTTATGCAACATTGTTCATACTTAGCAAAGAAACAATATATGTTCTACTGATTCACTACTGGAAAGTAGCTGTCATCTATTAAAGGAATGTTTNTTACATTTTGTAAATACAAGAAGGAACAGAATTTTTGTTGGGATTTTTCTTTATGGGTAGAACAATTAATACATCAGTTCCTGTTGGGAATGTGATTATGACCAAAGTGATCAACACATTTGTGTATGCACAAACATGAGACAACTACTGACTATAGCTTGGGGATGAAGGCACTTTATTCAATGATATTTTAAGACAAATTAGGCAAACAGCCAAAACATAGTGCTCTGTGTTGGTACATACAGTCCTAAGTAATTTCTTCAGCTTTGTGGGTCATGGGAGGTAAGGGAAGGATAAGGAAAGCAAGTAAACTGTGTTTGGTACTTTGCTGCATTCTACAGCCAGCCACTGACACAGTCTGCTTTTTGCAATGTTATATGTGTATGTGTGTGTGTGTGTATCTATCTATCTATATATGTACATACTCATATAGAAATATCATGTTTTCTATATCACAGAACTTACATATACCCACATCACATTCAAAGGCTAATAATTTTGTTTAAAACTGATTTATAAGAAATATACAAGAGAAAACCAGACAGGAAGAAGTTGACCAGAACTTGGCTGTTGAAGAAAGTTCTATAATGCTCCAAACTGAATTTGAGGCAGAAGCTGCTACTACTGGTATTTATCTTTTTGTATTTCTCTTTTTGTTCTTTTCACTGCTATAATTTACAATTTAACAATAACAGGTTTTACTGGTGGCTACCTTAAAAAAGTGTCCATGACCTGGATAAGTCTTGGAGTCCATAGGGAAAAAAAAAAAAAAACTAACCCACCAAAAAACCCCTATATACTGTAGAAACTGATAAAAAAATTAAAACTCAGGATGGTACTTCCACATATATCATAAGGACCAGCTGGTTGTCCTTAGCGTGATTTCCTTTGTTCAAATTCAAAATCAATTGAATAAAGTTGGAGGTAAGATCTTGTAGAAATCTGTATGGTACACTCAGGACGAGTGCCTTATTAACATCTATATCACTGGACAGTTTGAAACCCATTCATGTCACAAGCCAGCACATAAACAGCCACATCAGTGAGGCTGGAGCATAGTTAGTGCTACATAGGTCTGGCTCAGCCTAGCAGGCAGTTTCAGACTAACACTAATCACAAGACATCAAAGTTTTTACTTCCTGGGGCAGAAAAAAAGGAAGGCAAAAATCTGTAGAGACTACTACAATTGACTAGATGGGCACATTGAAGTAATAAATGTGGAGACTTCCGTGCAAAAAATACATTGTTGGACTTGGAAGTGATAACACTATTTCTGTTCAGTGTTTTGCATTGTTTTAAAGGGGAAAGGCTTCAAAATTATCTGCCATCAGACGATATACATACTAGAATAAACATAATCTATAATCACAAAAATAACTCATTTTCTTATACAAGATATGTTACAAATACCAATTTGGTTTGAATGGTTCACTGTATTTCCCAATTGTACTTAATTGCACTAAAGTTCTAACTGCATTTTTGGTTTTGTTTTTTTTTTTCCTTCTACCAGGTATTTCTAAGGACTAACAGGCACATTCTTTGTCTTGATACCAGCACTAAGTTTTGTAAAGAAGTAAGTAACAGCCAAGAATGCTATATAGTGGTCTGTTTACAGGGGGAAGAGCATACTTTGAAACAATCACAAGGAAAATGCAAGCTGAATCAGACACAGCTCCCAGTAGTTTCTAGGTTTGCCATGATGGCAACAGCTCCTTACATTTAAACATAAGCAAGTACATTGTACTGGGGGCAAAAAACCAAAACCAAACAAACACCCCCCCAAAACCCCACTCAAAACAAACAAACAAACAAACAAAAAACCCCAAAACAACAACAGAACCCCCCCACAAACAACAACAAAAAACAAAACCAAAACCAAACCAAACCAAAAACAAAAACCCACCAAAAAAAAACAAACAAAAACCCCTCTCAAACCGCACAAAAAACCAACAACAACAAACAAGTGTGATGGGTTGTTTTTTTTGTAGGCCTTCCTTGGTAACCAGGGTCAAGATCTAGGAAGTATTCCATCCCATCCCTTTACGTAATCAGGTGTATATAAACCGAAGGAGGAGGTGTTCTCTCTCTCTTTTTTGCTTCTTTTCCTTCTCGGGCTCGCACGCTGACGAGCTCCCGGT
>VXBX01001489.1:105941-122171 GCA_013400415.1 Scytalopus superciliaris | reverse complement strand
AAAACGTAAGTGGGCAGAAAGAGAGTAATTTTTTTTTCTCCTCTGTGGCCTTAGTCTGTGGTAGGATTAAAGAATAATATACAGAGAACATCAACATTTCCTGTCCCTAGAGTACTGTTTAAGATAGAAATATTTCAGATAGATTACATGAACTTCTGGTTACCTAGTAAAGACAGAGAATCTGAAAAATCTCTTAGGGGAATCCTCAGCTTTGATTTTCTTTCTGCTTCTGCAGGTCATTGCCTCCTAACCCCTGCAATGAAGAACAACAGTTTTGGAAGGAACTATTACAGTAAATTATAGAAGAAACCCAGATTCTCAGAATTCATTAGCTCTGTTTCTCCTGTCACAGAAACTAGTAATCCGATAAGGCACAGGATCTTCTGTCTGTCCTGCTACAGATGTGAAACAAGAAGTTAAAGATGTGCTTTATCTCCATGTA
Source organism: Scytalopus superciliaris (assembly GCA_013400415.1). Taxonomy (NCBI): domain Eukaryota; kingdom Metazoa; phylum Chordata; class Aves; order Passeriformes; family Rhinocryptidae; genus Scytalopus; species Scytalopus superciliaris. The sequence continues at coordinate 121,729 of VXBX01001489.1, read as the reverse complement.
AAAGGACACTACCACACACAGCAAACAAAATATACGTAAATTACAGGTATAATACTATTATTTTATTAATACAGTAAGTATACTTGAACAAAGCCCAAGTATTCAAATATAATTGAGAGTTAGCTAAATTTTGTTAGCTTTTGCAATTATTTCCATTTGCAATTATTTCCATTCCATTTCCACGGCACTTTTTTCAGACACAAGACTCTTTTAATTTATTTCAGGTAAAAGAAGCAAATTAGTTCTCGTTTTCCACCTAATGCTATCTATTACTAATTGTAATCATTCCTTCCAGCACAATAACATTTAAAAGATACAGAAAAACTAATTCCTAAAGCATTTTTAATGCAACTTCCATTCTAGGCAGTATAATGACATTAAAACTCTCTGATGTACTGTGCAAATGGGTAGAGCTGTACTGTGCCTACTCTGCCTTCTCAGGGAGAGTGGAAGCAATACAATATTGATGAGGTGGGATCTGGCAAGGAAGAAAATTCCCTTTTTCTGAAGCAGCCAACTGTTACAAACTAATTCACAGAGCTATCTCCCCTCTGACAAGTCCTTTCAATGCAGCTTCCACTGACACAGAAAGTGACAGGTTTAAGAGCTTTGTCTCCAGTACCATCTCTCTTTCTAATGTCCTCCGTGGAAGATAAACAAAAGAGAAACACCGATGTTATTTGAACATCTAGCCCAAACAGCTACATCCACAATGTTGCACACACACAGTCAGATTTTTAAATCATTACTGTTTTCTCCTTTTTTCTTTCTTTTTTCCCCCTTAAAGCAGGGGGAGACAGTATTATGAAAAAATTGGGTCCTCATTAACAGTGTTGTCAAGAGATTCAACCCGGAGTCCCAGCAGAGGGGGGTCTCCTGGGAACAGAGGGCAGCTGTTGCTCTGGCAGACAGCAGTGGGGCCCCAGGGCCAGCTGGGGACAGGCCAGAGACACGTGCATATCTCCTCTGAGCAGCCTCCACTGCCAAGGCTGCACTCCCTGAGGAGCAGCAGGCTGTTGACAGCAAGATGAAATTGGAGTAGGAGCTGCTGGTAGGGAGCTTGGGGAAATCATATAGATGCTGTTGCCCTGGCAGGCAGAGGAGAGAGGGAAACATTTGTTTCCTGTGTTTCCAAGACAGAAAGTACCTCACCAATACTTCTAGGGGAGAGAAAAGAAGAGGCTCTATTTTGCAAGTAAATAAATAATTTATATGTAACACATTTCACTCACATTATGTCTATGTGCAGGAAGAAGCAATGATATTTCATAAATTGTTCCCCTGCTTTTTTCAACCCTGTTGCAAGAAGTTTGTGAATCTGACTCTAAAACCTCACATGCAGAAGCAGCAGTGTTACAGAGATAACTTTTATATACAATACTTATTAAAAATTAACCTCCTCACCTCAGTAAGGGATGAGTTTAATCCTATCTTCAGTTACACAGTAGAATTATTGAACTGTATCTGAAATAAAACTGCATCATAACCAGAACATACAGAAAAAAAATCCCACCCACCCTTCTTGCCTTCAAAAAAAAAGAAAAAAAAAAAGCAAAACACCAAAACACAAAACACAAAACCAAACCTAAACAAACAAAAACCAAAACCAACCAAACAAAACCAAACAAAAAACAAACAAAAAAAGAAACAAACCAAGGAAAAAAGCAGCCAACTGTAAGAAATCCTAGATAAACATGCATCAGAAGGCTAGTTAATTCTATAAAGAAAAGTATCTGTTTTGGATGGATAGGAAAGCTGAGTTTAAGGAGACAGGTTCAACATGTGTCTCACCCTATTTCAGTTTCATCTGGAGTTCTCATTATATGCCAAAACACTCAGTTGTGTTACATCTGAGCTAAGCATGGAGAGGACATATTGTGTACATGAAAAAGCAAACTTTTGACATATCTGTTTTGAAGAAGAAATTAAGATAAACACTTACAAAGATCACATATTGTAGGTGAAAACTGGAAAGACACTGGAATGAATATTCAGTGAAACTTAAATGCAGTAAAACATAACTAACTTGGAGAATAATTAACCAAAAGGATTTATTTCCACACAATATGGAAAACAAGAACCAAATTAGGATTAGATATAATTCAGAATAATTCTATGGTTCGTAGTTCTGTTAGACAGAATCTGCACACAATTATGCTTCTGCAGTAAGCCAGACATTTACTACGCAGGGTAAAGCTGAAACTATTACATTAACAGCTTCTGTAAGATATTTTGAGCCTTTGTATAAAGGAGGAAGCATTAATCAGAGATAGGATGTTGTCTGGAACATGTTTTCTGACACTTACATACCTTGAAATATAACAACTTACTTCCACTTTCTATGTTCAGAGGCAAAATACACTTCAATATTTAGGAAAGATTTCACAAACACAAGCAGAGAAGCTATACATTAGCTTTACCAAATGCCTAGGATTAACATGATCAGGTTGAGATCTCAGAAATTTAAGCCACTTCGTGCACAAGTCTATTTCGGACATCTGCACTGTAGTTTCACTCCCTGCTCCAAACTTTCAGCATGATTCACTTTGAAAAGAGCTGTGCCAATTGTTCAGGAAACAAACAAGTAGGACATTTATGAACAATCCTTTAAGATATTTATACCTGAAGAGTCATTCCTAGAAATGTGTACAATTGCTGTTGATGAGCAGCCACCTGCAGCACTCACAATCCTCTGCGTACTCTACACCACTGAGATGCTGTAATTCACTTGAGTCTGGACTTTGTGGATGCCCAAAAAGAGATAATGTGCACAGTGCTTTCACTCTCCTCAAATCCTGTGCAAGGGGTATTCATAATGTACTGCTGGGTGATCAGACATTGTGTTAGAACCCATACTGGAGCCCTAGTGGAAAACGTACCAGTTTCTTAAAAAATTAAAAACAAGGAGTTTAAAACTAGAAGAATGTCCTTTTCCTCCTTGAGCTTTCAAGCAAAGCTGGTTCTACAGAAGGCAGCAGTAGAGAAGATGTTACTCCAGTGCATTTGGTGTGAGGGGAAGAATACTACTGCAAAGTTCCCCAAGGACACCAGGTAGCAATAAAGTGTCAAGCCCCCTCAGACACATATACATTTAAAACCTGTTGCCTTTCAGACATGGTCTGGCCTGTAAGTCAATTAGGGCCTTGTACTGTTTGTTTCTTTGTGTATTTGTTTTTTAATGGAAATTGATATTTCAAACAATATTTCAAATGCCAAAACACTTGTGAGAGCCTCTCTCACTGGACAGTTCTGTACAAAAGACTTTTGGAGAGACAAAAAAAAAATTAAAGAATTTTGATAAAATGTACTGTATCTTTGTACATGTTACTCAGAATGCCATGAAAGAATGACAGTGAAACATTGTAAATATTTACATAACAGAGCTTGTCTTGCAATAAAAAAAAAAAAAAATCCACAAAAACTAAATCAAGACATGGATGGGTGAGATCAGCAGAAATGAGGTGGGCTGACTGAGGGATGTGTTCCAGTATTGCTGGCTGCTATATGTTTTGCATGCTATGAGATATTATGAAACATGCACACACTTTCAAGTTACATGAAGGTCACTTTAGCAGAAGGCAGTGCATTGTTCACTTCTAATTCCATCTGTTTATTATACATTGGCTCTGGATTTAATTTTCACTTGTGAAGCAAACAGCTGAAATAGCTTTCTTGTTACTATGTGTCTTTGAAATATGCTATTAATTTTCTTTCTATTTAGGAACAAAATCATCAAGATTTTTGTGCTAGTAATTTTTAAGAAGTGACTTAATTTTCTCTAGAACCTTTATTCATTCTGGCGAGAAATTAGATCATCACTAGGTTTTGGATGAAGGAAAGAACGCAGGAGGGGAAGCAAGAATGTCTATAATAAAGGGCCAAGGAAGATTTTTAAAAAATACTTTAAAAGCAACTTTTAGCCTAGCTTTCCTTGTAACTTCTTTTACAGTTGGAAGAGAGTTAATGCTCAGTATATTCTCTTTACAATACTGACTTGAACGTCTAATTTTTCTTCCCTGTACCCATGGCAGAGACTAAAAGGATACTCAGATCTTTGATTTAGACTCCAGTGCCCTGTCTTTCCTGAAGTTTTCCCTCAACTTCTTCATTTACAAATGTTTTTTTTTTTTTTCTTTTTTCCTTATCAACTGCATGTTGCCTGTTTGTGATGAATCATGATTTCAAACCTCATTATTTTTTTTAATACCCAAGAACCATTCAGAAGAACAAAGATACCTCCCATGTAAGTCATACAGAGATGTCAGGTTTTGTATTTTAACCTCCTGACTGACACACTTTTCCTGACACTCTAGCATTACACAGCAAATGACTAAGTGTATAAAGTGAGGTTTGATCATTTATGGTCTTAACAGCTGTAGTCTGGCTTTTGGCTCCACTAAAACCCTAGATCACTTGGATTTAGTACAACTGTTCACAGTACAGTGCACTGTGTTTGGCTGTACTTGCAAACTCCTATCCTTCCCACCTTCATGGAAGACGTGAACACACATTGAGCAGAGCAGGAGTGGAAAAACATGGATATTTTGTAAATTAAATTCTTAGCCTGAATAATACTGAGATAAGGTTTCACAACTTTTTAATATTGCAAAAATATAATTATTCTGTCTGGTTGGCATTGGTTGGATTAATACTAGTTGCTAAACTGTGAGTGCTATTAATAGGTGTTGCTGTATTAAATTCCACTGTAATTCTGACTGACTTTAATGAGCAGACAGATTACAGAATACAAATCAATTAATGATAGATGGAAACAGGAATATTTGTGCATACAGAAGGAATAATTCCTGGCATATAATGAGCAGATTTTTCCTTTATTCTCCATTTAAATAATCTTTTCAGCAATCAGAATTCTTCCCTACTATAGTGGCAGTGGTTCATACACAGGGAAAAATATATGGATTAGGGAAAAAGACCAAGAGGGAAGAAGGTATTTACAGTTTGTGCAAAATTTTCACTTTCACAATGTAACTATTAGATTTTACATGGCTTTTATTGAAGCTGTCTGCCTTCCTCTCTGCTATCATCTCTGCTCCTGTCATATCCATAGATGGCTATGACATTAACTCACATTTACAAGTAAGAGGTCTAAATTCTACTTCAATAATGACTGCTTTTATGCAACATGGAACACTGACACAGACTTCGAATAATCATTTGACTAGCATTTGCTTTGACCAGAAACATCTTCCTGTTAGTTAAATAGCATGTAAAGTTTTTTGTCAGCTATTTGATATCTTTAGTTTTTCTCCTTTCCAGTACATTAATTAAAAAAACAAATAATAATCTGAAGGCATGTGACTTAGCTAAAAATTATATTTCTCTTGCAGTAGAAAATGAGAAGCAACCTCTTGTATTCTGAAATCTAGTTATGTGCTGTCAATTTTTTTTTAACTTACCTTTTTCCCACAAAAACAGATATTCTGTTAGAAAGTCAGTATTCACCTTCATACACTTAAACTGAAATTTTTCTTTTAAACTATTTACATGTCTTCCCTGAACACAATTGATCAGCCTAATCAGTGGTTGAAACTAAAAGATGAAACCTCTATTAAGTAACAAAGTAATTAACCAGTAAGTAATTAAGTAATAAAACGTCTAGTCTCAGGAAGCCCTTCTGCTCTCAGGAAGCCCTTTTTACCTTGACTTCAAGCCAAAGTATCACCAGAAAGACTGTCTAAGAATTTGAACAAAATACAAATTCAATACTGCTGAAAACCCTGTGCTGCTCAAAATTATTACTTCATGGACCTGTACGTATATGAAAAGTAAAACATTTAGCTGAGTCCTAGAATTAAATCATACAATCATAGAATCATCCTTATACTTGCAAAAAATTTGCCTCAAATTCTTGACATTGCACTATTGTTGTCAAAGATTTAATGAGTTATCATAGGTAAGTTGTAGGTGTCAAAAATATGTCATAATATGCTCCCTTTTAACAGGAACAGTATATTTTTATCTATTTAATCACTTTCCAAATTGAATGGAGTTATGAGAAACCTTCATTTTATAGCATGAAACTAGCAAGCAAGAACTTCCTTTAAGAATAATGTGCAGATACTCTTAGATGGTATCTTGCTAGAGGAGGTCACAGTTCAGTTCTAAGGCTTGGATTAAAAAGAAGGCTGCTTTACAAAACATGCTAACAGAGCATGTTTCACTCTGCCACAGTGTATCTGCAAGAGTGATGAAATTCCCACATATATAAAAGTGATGTTAAATGGAAGTAAATAATAGTAGTAGAAATGAATCTAGGTGACACAGACTTTGTCAGTCTGAGACTCTAGTACTGTATTTTATTATTTAACTAGAGCAATGACAATGGAGAGAAAACTCTAGATGCAGGAAAGTACTCTGAGTTTGCTTTTATCTGGTTTCTTGTACCTGATGAAGCCAACAGCATTACAGTGGAGGAAAGCAAAAAATTTGGTTTCAGCCAACCCTGATGAATCTCTACAGGCTGTTGCAGAGATTCCCAGTGATTTTAACTCACTGATAATGCTTTCTGGGAACAATGCTGAGATTCTGAGGGCTTTCCTGCTTGATACATTTGAAGCATAGCTACTTGCTATGTTTGAATTTGATATGGCTAAGTTATGATACTCTTATGCTCCTTTGTTTCTGTGTAGTACACATACATCAAAGATAACCATTTTACTGCTGATTTGTTATTAACATGTATGAGATCTCAGCAACTCAACAGATATAAAGAAGTATTAGGAAATTTTAGGGGGAGGCAACAGATAGTTTTTGGTTAAGGACTATGGGCTACAGACTTTTTGTAACTTCAGCACGACACTGCTGACCTTTCAAGGTGATATTAGTTCTATGAATATGGATATTATGCACAGTTTTCCTTAAATGAAAGCTAGGAAACCTTTTCTAGCCTACATTTGATCTTAAAGAAATGATTACTGAAAATGAAGCTATTACCTACCTACCAAATGAAAAAAAGTAATTGTAATTTGGGTACACTTCTTTAAGTATCCTTCACTTAAATTGTACTTTAAATCTTGTTCTACATATTCTGCACACATAAAACAAGAGATTATGAAATTCTGATTTCTATTTGTTTGATAGGCTGCTATTCAAATATTCTGTATACTTTGACTGTTCTAATCAGGTAGCACAATGGCACTCAGGGATAACACCTCTATACTCCATCACTGTATTTACTTCTCAAAGTCATTGCTACAAATTCATAGAGACTTGAAGATATTAAATATGACATAAACAATTTTTCCTTCTCAGAAAAGACATGTACTAATACTTCTATCTTCCAGTAGGTGAAACATTCCACTATTTTGTATACTTTCAGTTATATACTCTGTGAGTCATGAGTCTTTCTTCTGCCATCTAGCACTTCTGTAACTTGCTCATGTACTTACAAGAGTAGTTACTTTTGAAAGATGACAATAGAAAAGACCTTACACTTTATCAAAAAGGAGTATTCACATGATGTCTAACTCCTGTAAGCATCAACATTAAAGGAAGTTTGACAAGATTCAAGGAAAAGAGCTTTCACTAAGTAAGACTGGAGGAGCAGACACTAAACAAGTTCAAATGCCAGACTGTTCTGAGAACACTTTTTTCTACAGGCTCTACACATACCATAGTTACAACAAAAGTTAGTTGCCCACTAAAAATCTGTATTCTGAGAAGTCGTCAGTCAAATAGCTTGGCAGGGATTCTTAAATTATTATTCCATGGATGAGGAAATCTCTTTGTAGGTAACTGGACAAATTGACTTCAAGGCCATCAAGATTATGAGCTTAAAAAGAAGCTGTTACTCTGAGGACTTGAAATACAGAAAGAGAGCAAAACTGGACAAATAAAATACTAAATAAAATATTTTAATGAATTAAGAAATACTTTAATAACATGTAGCAGCACAGTAACAGTAACGACTGTTAAAGCTGGACCAGTACTAATATAGTGAGCATTAAAATACAGTTTAAGCATTGTGTTATATTAAAATTAATGTATCCTTATTTTGACACAAACCCTTGCAATGGTACTTTCAAGTGAATCAGGTCTGAAGCCAGTTTCAAGTTTCACAGTAAGCATGTACAGCTCCCCTGGAGAACGAGAAGTTACCAGCTCTTTAAACAAGTGCGGAAAACAGCAGGGTTTCAGCTGTGCTCCTCTGGGTTATGGATTATACAAGCACCCAATTTCTGCACAGATGTCTCTGTTTCTTTCTTGGTCTTTTCACTGCAATAATTTTAGACTCATTCATATATTATGTTTGTACAATGCCCATCACAACATCCTGCTGAGTTGTAGTTTTCATACATTTGTACAACGTCAGTGTTGGAAAAAAAACCCACCTAGCATGCCAAACTGCATCTGGATGCCTGCCTACTCCAGTCTTCAAAACTTACAGAATTCAAGTAGTCAGGTTTCTGGCCCTCCTAAGTATGCACCGCAAGAGTGCCCTTTGTCACTCCCTCTCTTCCCAAGGACCTCCAGTGTTTTGAGACAGAGATCTTTCCCCTCATTCCTCAAGGACAGAACTGGAATAAGGAAGGTTCCAAATGCTCCTTTCTAGGGGTAGGGGGTCTGGCAGGGAGTGTGTGTGTGTGTTTGGGAGGGGGGAAGCAGCATTTACTAGTGGCTAGTGTCTTTGCTAACAAGAAATAAAGGTTTACATAATTCTCATTTTTCTAACATCTGACAGAAAACTGTGCCTAATTCCTTCCAACTCAGGTAGCTCACTCATGGACACAGGGGAAGAATCTTTCTCCTTGTCTGTACTTTCTAACACTGGGCTACAGTGCAATTTCTCCACTCCTCTGAGGACAAGAACCCCCTGCATTGATCATCTTCAGGTTTGTTTATGCGCCTAAGGTCCTTAAGTCATACTTTTTCAAAAAGGGCACAGGAAGATATAATGCCGTGCATTGCAGCAATGCAGTGAAGAAATATTTGTCTGTATTTGTAAATGGCTTGTGCAAATTCACATGGATTTTAGTGAAGAATATTTTGGGGTTTGTAAACCAAAATAATAGAAGAGAAGGAAGGGAACAGTTTCAAAGCTAAAAACTCCTACCCAAAAGGAAACAAAAATCACTTCAAGCCATGTGAAAATAAAGCCATTATTATAGATACACCTGTCTTTCTACTTCTCTCCCTCTGAAACAATTATTTGAGTCCATGATCTTTTAAGACAGTGATGTCATAACATCTTAGCATCTGCCACATGCTTGCTTGTCCATACAAATACCACTGTTGATCCTTCTCACAGTCACAATTTAAGATGATTTAAAGAGAGAGAGGAGCAGCTGGTTTTCATTGCTTATCCAGTCTTAGGCTTGGTAATAACAGTTTCACTACTAATAAAACACATAGAGGATGAATTGCATTTACATATTGAACTTGCATATAGTTAAACTGCACATTAAATCTGTATATACATGTGCACCCACCTTTTGTACTCAAAACAAATAAAAACAGATTAAGGAAGAAAAGTTCTTTAGTTTAAAGTTGATTAAATATATTTTTTATAAAGTTGCATTGTATACATAAACCAACGCCAAATGCTAGCTGTGTAAAACTTATTTGAGACAGTAAAGAATCTATTAGGGTTTCTGTTTTCAGAAGCATTTAAAAGTCAGGTCAAAACTTAAACACGGATTGATGAGTTGTACTGACACAATGAACAAATAAGGGAAGTGGTAGCAATGTGTCCTCTGCTGCCCATCAATATATTCTACTTCTGCTCAAAAGAAAAGGTGAAGAGTGCCAAAGCCCCAAATCAAAACACATATTATTAAAAATACGGAAATTTTCAGGCAAGGATAATAAAATAGTTTTTCAGACAATTATGTATACAGTCATTGGAATATAACTAATTTAGATAATCAGACATGTCAAGAATGTACCTGGCTGAAAATTACTACATGTTGCTGATAGTAATCTAAGGCACATTGTGCACAGCTGGAAGAATTTAAAGGCTCCAGAAATGTAATAATTCCTAGAATATTTCAGTGCTATTATGGATATGGAGTAAGGAGGGCGGTGAAAGAAAGGATGTTCCCTTTGCCACTAAAAGGAAATGACAATACACAGGGTACAAAACCCACAAATAATGCAAATTGAATTTTCCTCTTTGGTGAGAGGAAGCATGTGATTTTCACTGATGCCTGCAGAAACAGAAAAAAATTCCCAAAGTGCAAAGGATCATACAAAGGAAAGAAGTAGCTAATATCAAGCACTCACTGTATTGAACTAATATGCTTTCAAAAGCAGAATATCAAGAAAAGACATCCATTAAAACTGTGCTTACCATACTTCTCTAATCTAGCAAAAATCCAAAAAGGCAATCACCCTTTCCTCTTGTTCCGTGCGGTTGACTCCATTGTTTCATCTTGTGCTGGTAAAGTGGAAATCTTTCTGAGGTGGACCTGGTGTTCCCCAGCTCAGGGCATGGCCTTGTGAATGCTGATACCAGTAAAACAGCTCATAGGGAAAAAGCAGATGGCATTGAAGAAGCAGCAAAGTTCCTGCATTTTCAATGGCCATTAGCTTTCGCAAGATTGAAATGGCTAGGCTTAAAAGCAGGTGTATAAACAAAAGGTGGAAAAGGTGAATGAGCTATATTATGTATTTTTTAAAAAATTAATCATTGGGATTTGAATTCAATCCTGTCTTTTTCCAAAATATACTCTTCTTATTTCCCCTTTTACTCTTGCAGAAAGTATCCTGTTAATCTGCTGTAGAGACACGTAAACAAAATGCTTTGTCATTTTTAGAGACTGAAACTGCTGGCTCAGTACTATAAAAGAAGTTGTCATGTACATCTGGAAGGCATTCTCAGACACCAGTTTCAAAAGAGAAGAACAGGTAGGGCTAGCTGCTAACTTTAAAAAAATAATATAAGAAAAAAAACATTAAACAGTCCCTAATTTAAAAGTTGTTTCCCCATGGAGGCTAAAAAATACAGTTGTCTGATCTGAAAGATTAGACTAAAACTATTTCAGGTGATGTTGAGTGTCTTGTTTCTCTGCTCTTTGTTGAACAGGAAACAAATGCAGATCAAGATGAGAGTGGGCACAGAATCTGAGTGGCCAAAAAAAGAAGCAGCCTACGTCATATACATGTACAAGGTCTGTATCCTACACCCACAAACACCTGTGGCCTGATCTCTCTGCTCTGTCTAAGCTGAACTGGGCCCTAAAGTACTGACATAATATCATTTACTAATTCTTAATTTACATTTAATAAATGAGAATTTAATTTAGTTTTTCAAAATTGTAAAGATCCCCTGAAAGGTAAGTAGTTCTTGAAATACAAATTCATCTCACATGGAAAGAAAAAAAAAAAACCAGTAAAAGTTTTTAATATTTTTTGTGGGTTTTTTTCTGATTGATGGTAAAACTACTCAGTGATTTATATAAAAATATTGTCTTTTTAAATAACAAGAAAGTTTATCCTAATAATTCATCATGTTTTAATTATAATCAAAAAACCAAACCATTTCATTAAAAGCCAGGCTAAGACATCACCTGGATAATCTACAGGAATTTACTAGCACATACTTATTGGAACATACAATAAAGAAAGATAATGTAATAATTTAATACTGGCTAAAGCACCCTTTGAACTGAGGTTTCTTAGAAGTCATGAAGGGAAGGGGTGGAGATTTCATGTTTTTCCTGGAGTAGAAAGCTTTTAGGAAATATCAATGCTTCTGGCAGGATAAGGAAACTATTTTCTGTTCATGTCTACTGAGGGCTATAACAACAAAAGGATTTCAACTAGAAAAATAACAAAAGAAAACAGAAAGTGACATAAAATATGAACAGAACATACACTTCATGTGCAAAAGAAGCAACCAAACACTTTATACTCAAATACAGCAGCTCACAATATCCAACATATGTCCATATGACAACCTAATGCTGGTTTAGTAGTAGAGAGAGTGGTCTGTTACTGTTAATGGCTCAAACAATCAGCACAGTGCTGTGCTGATGATGCTCAAAGTAACTGCCCAAGTGCAGAGCAGGTGCTCACCCACTACCGGAGGCTGCAGGCTGCATGTTGAGCCAGGTAAGGCAAGAGGCAATAAGAAGCAGATCCTGGGAGGGGGGATAGTGCTTTTTATCCTTTCAAAGTCCTTACACAAGTGCTCAGCTGTGAAAACTCCCCTCCAGGGAAGTACTGAGATATTTGCACATAGCCTCAATGTATTGACCCCTGTTGATGAGCCACGATTAATTCAACTACACTGATGTAAGAGGCAGCTATAATGTCTCAGACCATCAAAGACTTCTGAAATGTCCTGTGACACTATTCCATCACCCAGTATAAAACTCCACCCTGTGGGAGGTACCTGGGCATTCCCACTAAACCTGACCACAATACTAATCCAGCAGACTTTGTATTTAATGGGCTTCTCCCATCCCTGAGAGATCAAGACAGAAACCTCCACTTGAACCAAAACTGCAACAATCAAATCTCATTGCAGGATCCAAGGGTGTTGACTGTAAACCTTTCTCTCTCTGTCCATCTTTCCTTCTTACCTCATTTCCTAAATTTCCTAATTTACTTTGCAAAGTGCCTTACTGTGAATGTTGTTATAAAATTTTCCAGGTACCTTATTCTAACTTAATGTTCTAAAGTTTGCAAGTAAAAGTTTATTATTGAACCTCCTATCAGTTTTGTTGTTTCTCTCACGCACTGCCCAGAGCAATTCAACCAACCTTCCCCTAAACCCGCTGAGTGGACCAGAAACTTACAAATATTCAAATATTAGTATTTTGAAATGAAAGCCAAAAAAGGTAAGTCTTACAGAAAAAAAACACAAACTTTGATCTGAAGTAATAACAACATTTCTATTACAAATAAACTATGATGTAATGCCAAAGACAAAAATCAGCCTTATAAATCTCATGTTACAGAGTAGACAAGCAGGAATGCCTGATTCACAGGGCTATCAGGGGAAAAATGCAAACTGGGAATGTGTAACAAAGTGCACATAACCTGAAAAGACAAGTCATTCAGATGGAAAAGATGCTCTATAAGAGTATATCATTCCACATAAAACAAATGTCCTGTACAATGGAAATTTGTAGATTTGCAGAGCTTTGCATTCTTCTAACAAATGCAGAAGCCAACTGTCAATGGATGTCACAAATTCTCACATTGTGGGGTTTTAGGTAAGACAACCAAACAAAAATGAGTTTCTTCAAGCAATATCTCATGATGCTCCATAAGATGATAACAAAGAATTCAACTGTATCCTTATATGCTACATGCAACTCAATGAACTGGAATCATTGTCAGCCTCCAGAACAGTGTGCAATTAGCCAACTGATCTGACCAGAAGCATGTGCCTTTAAAAATGAACTGCATGAATAACCAAAGACTTACAAGTCTTGCCAGTTGAGATCAGTAGCACTGTATTTGGACTGGGCTTATTCAAACGTTCCCCAGGTTGGTGTTGCCCAGAGCTCAGTATTGGGGTTAGCTTTGTTTAACATCCTTATTGATGATGTGGACAAGGGGATCCAGTGCACCCTAGGCAAATTTGAAGATGACACCAAGTTCAGTGTGATTGTTGGTCTGCTGGAGGGCAGGAAGACTTGTACAGAGTGATCAATGGGATGAGGCCAATTGTATGAGTTCCAGTAAGGTCCTGTCTCTGGATCACAACAACCCAATGCAATGCTATAGGCTGGGGGATAAATGGCTGGAAAGTTGCCCAGTGGAAAAAGCCCTGGGGGTGCTGGTTGAAAGTCTCTATGTATGAGCCAGCAGTGTGCCCAGGCAGCCAAGAAGGCCAAGAACATCCTGGCCTGTATCACAAATAGTGTGGCCAGCAGGACCAGGGCACCGACCATTTCCCTGTACTCAGCACGGGTGTGGTCACACCTGGAATTCTGTGTNGTTGGTCTGCTGGAGGGCAGGAAGACTTGTACAGAGTGATCAATGGGATGAGGCCAATTGTATGAGTTCCAGTAAGGTCCTGTCTCTGGATCACAACAACCCAATGCAATGCTATAGGCTGGGGGATAAATGGCTGGAAAGTTGCCCAGTGGAAAAAGCCCTGGGGGTGCTGGTTGAAAGTCTCTATGTATGAGCCAGCAGTGTGCCCAGGCAGCCAAGAAGGCCAAGAACATCCTGGCCTGTATCACAAATAGTGTGGCCAGCAGGACCAGGGCACCGACCATTTCCCTGTACTCAGCACGGGTGTGGTCACACCTGGAATTCTGTGTTCAGTTTTGGGCCCTTTGCAACAAGAAAGATGTTGAGGTGCTGGAGTATGTCCAGAGAAGGGCAATGGAGCCGATGAAGTGGCTGGAGCACATCTCATGCTGAGCAGCTGAGGGAGCTGGGGGTGCTTAATCTGGAAGAAAGAAGGCTAGGGAGGGGGGTCTTAACACACTCTACAACAATGTGAAAGGAGACTGTACTGAGAAGAGGCTACATGTCTTCTCCCAGGTAACAAGAGACAGGATGAAAGGAAATGGCCTCAAACTGCACTAGGGGTGGTTTACATTAGGTATTTGGGAAAAAAATTAATGGAAAGGGTTGTTAAGCATTGGAAGAGACTGCTCAGGGAAGTGGTGGAGTCATCCCTGGAACTGTTCAGAAACCTTGTGGACATGGCACTCGAGGACATGATTTAATGATGAACATGGTGGTGGTGCTGGGTTGATGGTTGGACTTGATAATCTTAAAGGTCTTTTCCAACCTTAACAGTTCTGTGATTCTATGAAAAGTGAAGTGAAAAAAAATTGCATCACTCTCAAAAATAGTTTCATGTTAAAAAGGAACATGGAAGTTGTCTTTTCTTTGCTACTTACACCTAAGCAACAATCACAACTGAGGCAAACTCAATATTAAATGCACTTTCATACACCAAAAGGAAAATAACGTTTGGAAGTGCACTAAGAAAATATGATCATATTTTCATTGTATATGTTTCCTGTAAAATAACACATAGCACACTTGTGGGAGAGAAATTTTTCATTAGTAGCTCAGAGTAAATTTTTTCAATTGGTCATAAGTAATTGTCATATAAGTACACAAATGTAGATCACATAAATTCTTCAAAATAAGACTACATCTAATGAATTCCTGTCTAATCCATACATAAGGACTGAAAAAATTGAGTGTGATTTAGAGGACAGTGACCTCTGTACAAGCACCTTCTCTGATCATCTCAGCAGAACCTGAAGCAGAATTCTGTAGAATCTGAAATATTGCCAGATCCAGCCATATTTGAAGATACCACACAAATGCATTAGACTAATAACACTATTCTGAATAAAGATAGCTTCCTCATTTCCACAGCAGTATGTTAACAACAAATGAAATTTCTAATAGCACAAAGGAAAGAAATTACACCTTCACAAACTGACCTTATGAAAATTCAGACAACTAAGTAACAAAAATATTGTACATACAATGAAGAAAAATAATCAATCTCACAGTAAGAAATAAAAGCTGAATCTATTTGTAAAAATCTATTCTGCAGCTGGGGCAATGTTTCCTATTCTGCAGCTTGAAAATTGGATATGATAGATTAGCACTTAACTAAATTAAATTTGAATGTGCAGTATAGATTTACTATATGAAGAATGCACGCAATTATGTTTATCGAGGTATCATATCTCATTCAGCATCATCCTTCTAATCTTTCCTTGCAGGCTTACTATCTTACCTTAAGTTTAGTCTGTGCTGCTTATACTTCAGCTTCCTGAAGCAGGCATGATCATTCACAGTAAATGATGGAATATCCTTCATTTAGAGAAAAATCT
>VXBX01001489.1:79114-103379 GCA_013400415.1 Scytalopus superciliaris | reverse complement strand
ACTCTTCCACAGCACTGGTTTATTAATGCAAAGTAGGCTTAAAAGCAAACTACTTCAGGTGATAGATGTGTAAAGCCAGGGAAAAAAAAAAAAAAAGCCTGCCCTATGAGAAGCAACTGATGTGTACAAATCCCAATATCAATAATGAAGAATTAATTCTTAGGCCTTTTAGAGATATATCACTCATGCTTTCCTTTGAAAAAGGAATGGTGAGCCTGAGAGTGAAGGAAAATACTGAATTTGTATTTTCACTAAAGTAGAAAAACTTTTGCTGGCATTTCCCCATCTTAATACCTTGATCAATGCTTCAAATACTGCTGGACTATTGAGAGAAAAAACCCAGTCTGCTTAGTGGTTTACCCTGAAAAATTGTTCATATCAGTACATTCTGCAAGGGGGATTATTTAGTCATTAAAAAAAAATCTACTGTATGTTTATCTTAAGTGAAAAGGCTTTGTAAAATACAGTTCAGGTTTTAATACAGTTTTTCCCATAGTATGCTTCAACTGAGTGTAAATGTACAATATCTACAAAACCTGCACAAATACAGGTATTTAAATTGTCTACTTAAAGAAAATGGAAAAGTCAGCAGGGAGCTAATGAAACATTCAATTTACTAGGCTGCTTAAAGTTCCTTTACCAAGCAAACACTGAGAATGACACTCATTGATTCATGTGAGGCTAGAAAGCCTTCCACAGCGACTCTTAGTGCTCTGTTCATCCCTTCTTCAAACAAACAAACAAATAAATAAATAATTCTGATCACTACTGCATCCCCATGCAAGGATTTAGCCAAGGTCTTGAGCTCTGATTGCCCCAACCAGCCTTGAAACCATCTTTCTACACAATCCTCTTCTGCAACCTTTATTCTCCAGCTCTGAGGGAGCTCTGGCAGAGGGAGGTCACCACTCCATAATCTCCTGTGACATCTCCTGCTTTCAGAGCAAATCCTGTCTGCAAATCCTCATGCACTGCCCCAGAGCAGATCTCTGGGGACTGTGACATTGTGCCTGTGGCCATGGCTCACTATCCAGATGACAAAGTTGTTGTGGAAGCTGGCTTGGGGTAGTGAGCCCATCACAGCTCAGGACCATTTACAGGAGGTTACCAGGGACAATATAACCCAGAGCTTGGGGCCTCTGTCAGAGCTGCCTCTCACAGCTTTGTGGCCTTTCAGTTTCTACCCAGTCATGCTCCACATCCAAAGGGGATCTATGACACATGAGACCCCAGACATTTTTGCTTCCTCATTCTGCACTCCATTTTCCTATCATCCTTGCAGCCATGATGGGAGTAGCACAACCTCATGGTTAACTGACAGTAAGGATCCTTGTGCTTCTCTCTGGGAAGGAGATAGCTGGAGCCTGAAGACAAAACCCTGCCTCAGGATCCTTAGGGATGCTTCCTCCACCACAGCTGCCAGTGGTGCCTTAGTCCTATTTGTAAAGACTAATCAAAAGAAGACCTGCCAAAGAAATGATGGATAGCCTCACTGTGCATAGCTGTGCAAAACAAATAAATATTCAGATTGAAATTAAGTAGGTCACAGAAAACAAACAGCTTGACAGCTTGTAGCTGATATAAATTGCTAGCTCAACTGCTAGCATGCTAAAGAGTCAGAGACACAATGGCTGTTTGAACTTTGTGAAAGCTGTCGGTTGCTGGAACTCAGTTTCTTCAATCACGATACAATCAGCCATAAAAACAAATTTGTGAGACACTCAGTTGTTGCAAAGATGTTACTGGAAAAACAACTCCAGAACATAACTGCAATGCAATGTGCACCTAGAAATCACTGTTTCACATCCACAGAATACATACAAAATTTGTCACCTTTCACCCTTGACATGTCTGCTGCCATGTTCACATTTGGTTTCCATTCCTCTTGTCCTGACATTCAGCACCTTTGAAAAAGCTCTGGCTTCATGTCCTCTGTAACCCAGATTTTAGGTACAGAAAGACAGAAATGGGATTTTCCCTCCACCTTCCCTTTCTGTGGTTGAACAAACTTAGCTGTCTTTTGCATGTCATGTGCAAAATTCCCTGACCAGTTTAGTGTCCTCCACCAGACTCACTCTAGTATGTCCATAAGTTTCTTTTTCTGGGGACCCCAGAACTAGACACTGCACTCAGATGTGGTCTCACAAATAGAGGGGAAGGATCACTTCATAGTATCCTAGAATCCTTTTAGATTCAATCACTTCCCTTGACCCCTGCAGCCTACAACCCTAACAGAGTGCAGGATGTAACTGGTCCTCTTTGCTAAATGAGCACATTCCTAGCTCATGTTCAACCTTGCTGTCCACCATGAACTCCAGTTTTCACCACTATTTCTAGTATTGAAAGTAAAACAGCAAATGGGAAGTCAAGTAATGTTTTAACATTTTTTAAAATAACCTGGATACAGCAGCCAAATGTAAATTCTGTAATTTTGTCAATTGTATTAAACTAGAAGGAACCGTGGAGTCCCTAGAGGGTAGAGAGGCCTTACAGAAAGATCTGAATAGACTGGAGAGCTGGGTAACCACCAACCACACTAAAATTAAAATGAGCAAGTGCTGAATTTTGTACCTGAGAAAGGGTAATTCTGGGTATATGAACTGGGGAATAAGCGGCTAGAAAGCATCCCCACAGAAAGAAATCTGGCAAGATCCCTCAAGACAAGATGGAGAAGGAGCAGTTGAGGTCACTTAGTTTGTTCAGCTTGGAGAAGAGCAAGCTGAGAAGCGACCCTATCATAGCCTACAGTTTCTTTAAGGCAGACAGTGGAGCAGGTGTTGCTGATCTCTTCTCTCTGCTGAACAGTGACAAGACATAAGGAGGATTGAAGGTAAATAAGGGGAAGTACAGAATGGACATTAGGAACAGGTTCTTCACACAGAGACTGGTTGGTCATTGGATAATGCTGCTAAGGGAAGTGGTCAGAGCAAGGAATCTGTAGAGTCCAAGGACTGCCTAGTTAGTCAGATGGTTTAGTTTTAGGAAGTCCTGCAAGGACCAAGAGTAGGACTAAACTATCCTATGACCTTTATGGGTCCCTTCCAACTGCAGATATTCTATGATTTTATGATTCTGAGTACACACGGATGAGCTAACCAGTTTTAGCTCAAATCAGGAATTAGTAATCTGCTCTCCCCAGAATGAGATCAGGAAGCAGACAGAAAACAGCAGCTAGTGAAAGGATTAACTTGATTAGATAAACTTTCTGCAACAAACTAATACTAGTAATGCAACATTCTAAAACGTATTTGTGTTTTATACTGTGCACGAAAGCCAAAGACATTGCTTTAATTTTTCCTTTTCTATTTTCATCTGCTTTCTTGTGTTTATAAAGTCTTGTCAATGTTTCTATTGCTAACATACTGCAGTTTTTTATTTTTAAATAACCCACTTTTATGAATGGAATTAAAAAAAGCCAAACTAGTACAAACAGAGACCTGCTAATATGCACATAATCCAAACAATTGGGATATATTAATAACCACTGCTTTAAGCATTTATGTATTCACAGAGTATTCAGATTACATATCAACTACCTGAATTAATTATGGGTCTCTCATCCCTTACTGAATCTTACTTAGATTTTTTTTTTTTTTAACACTGAAACAAGTGCATTATGTTATGCTGCCTGTGGCCTCACAGTGAAAAGCTGAAAGTCTGCACAGCAGGAAGCAAGTGTTTTAATAATAGTTGATTTGAGTATCTGAGGAAGGTCTCAAATGTGAAATTCAGAGGCACAGTCAATGCATCATAGAAGCACAGAACAGGAAACCCAGAAAGAGCTAAAATTCTAATGGAGCAGTTTTGCCACAGACCATTTCTAAGCTCCTCATCTTAGCAATTTTGATTTCCTCAGCTTCAGGAAGCAAGATAACGGGCTACTATTGTTTATTGGGACTGTTACTTCCAGAGTATGTTGCCTCAGCGGTTTCCGAAAAATCAATCTAGATTCAAGGGATATTAATTCTGAGCATACAAAAAAACCTGCATTGTAAAGCAACTTTGAGGATGTTAATTCTAGCTTCACTCATGATGATACATAATACATGCTTCCAAAATGAGATTTTTCATTAGCAGACATATTTTTCTAGAATATACATAAACATCCAGTGCATTCAACAGCATTATGGTATAAATGCTATGGAAGAAGAGAAACATGTCAGGTTATTTCAGATGGTGTTGCAGTATTAAACTTGTTTTGGCTAAGGCCAAGGAAGAAAGTGTGAACTAGGGTGCTATAACCACGTCAGCCAAGCTTAAACCACCGCAGGGCGAAATAATTGCTGACATGAAATGACCTCTGAGTTGCAAATGAGCATTTACTAGCATGTGCTAAGAGTAGATTTAGGCTTAGGATGACTGTCACAAAAAATCTAGTTATCAGTGCTCAAAGCAATGTCATACAAAGTTATCACATTGCTACTGAAATAAAATGTATTCCACAAAAACAAGCTAAAGTCGAATACTTCACTATGCAAATCCAAAGCACTAGGAGCAAAATACTCCACCAATAATGTGGTTTACCTGAAATAAAATCTCATTTTCTGATTACATCAATGCAAACTAGGGTTAGAATTGCCATGGGTAGTGAACATATACTTATTGCTCAAAGAAAATTAAAATTTCTATGTTATGCTTTTAATCAATTTAATTAATAAATGTTTCACACACTTCTCTGCAGCTACTCATATTTATTTAATCATATTAAGTAGTTTACTTCAACTCTGTGCCCTCCTCATACTTTGAGAGTACATGAGATTTGACACAGAAAAAATTGGCAGCATTACCTATCCACTACTTCCAGCAGAGATACCTGAACACACAGTCAGTCTTGAATCAAAATAACATAGTAAGTATTATACATATCATGGCTTATTGCAGTGTTTCTCCTTCAAGCTTTGAGCTCTGCTAACTTGCAAATAAGGGTCACTAAAAATCAGAGAAAGTGTCTCCATTGATTCAGTTAGATTTCACATGAATTGGAAATAAATTAGTGGAAATGTGTGCTAACACATCTCATGATGCTGAGATGGTAAACTTGCCAGGTAATTTTATGCAAACAATTTGCTCATTTCAGTACTTGCTTAAAGACTGCCTGTTGTAGTCACAGCTCTGGCAAACTGCTACAGTGTGTGAACAAGCAGTTCATCTCATTTGCTCTAACTCTACAGACACCCATTTTATCATGGGATATTTTAGTAATGAATTTGTGAACATCAAATAAAACAGAAAAATTGTACTATTTAAGAAATAAAGCAACTGAAAGAAAATAACCTCATCCTTAGATCTTAGATGTTGTAATAGCCGTCATCAGATTTTAAGAGGAAGTAATCCTCTGAACAATTTACTATTCCCATCCAGAATAAGCTAAAGCTCCTACAGCTACCATTAATAAGGAACTACACAGGATATTTTTGTCTTGATAGATCAGATTTTTATCTTTAAATTGTTCTTAAATAACTACATGTATCAAGATAAAATAAACTTTAATTTCCCACTACAGTATCTCTGGAAACAGTTTTTATTCCCCTTCCCCCCTTCCCCTGAATTGGGTTAAGAGGATCAAAATCACTTTATTCCAGTGAAATGTATCTACACATTAAATTTCCTCATTTGCATGTAGTAACAGTAGCACATATGCTTGAAATTCAGTGTCTTAATAAGTACTGAGCTGCTGATTGTCCCCCACGTTGCATTTAAAACTTCTTTGCTGATGTGACCAATAAAACATGTTAGTTTTATGCAAAGAAAACAAGAAGAATATTTCTGCTGTTCAAATAGGGATTGAACTCTCCCAAAACTCTCCCTGAAGAGTGATAGTTGTTAGTCAACTCATGTTCTGTAAAGTCAGTTAAATTAGAAAGACATTGTAGACAGTGTAACAGAAATGTTACTCAGTCTCTTCAGGCCACTGAAATGAAGGAGTGCTATGATACCTTCTGTTTCTTTATCAATCCTTTCCCCAGTTTATGGAGCTAGGATTAGAATGAAAGATTGAGCAGGAGTCCCTCACATCATTGCTGGCCTTTCNCCCGCGGCTCGGGGCAGGCTGCCTGGTGAGCAGAGCCGGGCAGCCCGCAAAAAAACCGGGATGCAGCGCGATCGGCCACTCCCGCGTTCCTTCCTGCCCGCCTCCGGGAGAAGCGAGGTTAGCCAGGCTCACAGCTGAGCCACACACCTCGCTCATGCGCTTCCCTGGCCCAAAAGCAGGGCAGAAGGCAGTGAGTTTAAATAAAAGAAGGGCACTTTCTTTCCCAAAGCATTGCGAGGAGATGGAAACCGGCATGAGCGGAGGAGGGGCCAACGCTCAGACAACAGGGACTAGGAGAGGGAAAATAAATCCACTCTTGATTTACTTATACAATGGACCTAGAAAGCATTTCATTGATCTGGCATAGTATCAGTGCACTAGCAGCAAGTGGCAGTAGTTAGAAGCTATACTATAAGAGCATGAGTGGTAACATGCNGCAGCAAGGGAATCTCTGTCTAACTTCTGTGGAGGATATAGTGGAATAAATACTCTAATAATCTTTGTTGGAAGATGACAAAGATTCATATGCCATGAGCTGATCTATTAAACTAGTCAACTTCTAGACACAGCACAGGAGTTGTTGAGCAGAGAAAGCTACCATATCTGTTCCCTTTGCTCATAATGGATGAAACAAGAAAAATGCTTCCGAAGGCCTAGATAAGGTCACTGTAAAAGACTGTCTATTGGGTTATGGCTTTAGGAACTCAGACAAACACCTAAAGGAATTATGCATATTGAAGTACTCCTGGTAGTGGCAGGGTAGAGTAAGCAATTTCTGTGTGTCTCTTTTGACAGTGTATCTCAATTTATCCTATTCTCCCAGAAGAAATTTAAGTGTAGGACTCCTAAAATCTGGCATCATATTCTTTTTCAAGGCAAAGTTGGATTTAAACTGAATAATAGAAAAAAGTATATGGCTTCCAAGCAGCATCACTTTGTAACCAGCTGTATCAGAGACAATACAAAATTACAGCCAACACATCCAAAATAAAAGGGATACCTTTAACTACTCTCTGCTTGCCTTAAGAAGCATTTTGGACAATCATAGCAACTTAGTTGTCAGCATTATTGCCATCATAACCTGGCACCACTATTGTTTCTGTGAGTACAGGCTAAGCAGCCAAATATCTGAAAACTTTTTAGAGTGATGCAGTTCAGGAAAAGGGCCAGCAGAGAAGTGGTCAGAAATGTAGGGGGGGGAAAGAATCTGAGAAAAATTGTATGGCTAGGTTGTGCACATCTCCACAGTTTTAACGTGACAGCACAGAATTTGCAAACAAAAAACCACTGTTCATCAAACACAGCCTCCTGCATAAGACTTCACCTAGTAGTTTGAAGTACTGACCCCAAAAGAATGTATTTGGAAAATGCCTTCTGCTATTGAGAACCCTTAGAAAACTCTACATACAATCAGTTTGGAAGGTCAGTTTGTAAAGTCGGTTTGAAAGGTCCTCATGGTATCCTTTAGTTAGTTCATCCGGTTGTTTTTCTGGTCTCTATATGCAAAGATGTACCTCCAGTCAGTGTGCTGCAAAACTGAGCTGTGATATTTCATTACAACAGACCCAGCAGCAACACACTATGCTGATTCAATACACCATGGAGTTAAAAAAATGGCATCCTTTTGAAATCAAACAATGCGGTGCATCCTCCCTAAATTTTTAGTTACGATGGCTCAGTAAGTTACCACCTCTTCTACCTGTATTTACAAGCAAGATGAAGAAAAAGATAAATGAAAACTAATGTTTCACCATCTCATTAATGTAAAGTCAGTCTGATTATTGTTTTAATCACATTATAAGAATCTGGTATTTTCTTCAGTAACTTTCTTGACACTGTTAAAAGCACTTTGTCAGACTGCTTCATGTCATCGTATTACTTGGAGGATGAAAGGTATTTTCGATGAAGTGATTGTATTTTATGCTTTATTACCAGCTTTGACATAAATTTCCAGAGAGCCCAGGGCATTTCTTTTTACACTGTAGCATAGTCTTGTTAGCAATTCAGGTGGAATAAAACAACTCAGCTTCACTTTATGGTCTTGTGCCATGAATTTTTCACATGGCACCCTCTCAAACATAAGGAACAGTATAGCAGAATAACATAAAAACCTTATGCTTTTAATACAGAATTCCACTAACACATTAAGCAGCATTGTATCTGTAACCTCTGGCTTGTACAATGTCTATACTTAGTAGCATTTTGCAATTATTTTTAAAACAATAGTGTTCATTCAGAACAAGTCTGATTTTTTTTTCTTCTATTCCTTTAATTTACACCAAAAACGCCACTTTTTATTATTTTTACTGCTCTGGAAATTACCATAAATGATCTCTCATGCAGTCACAAATTAGGAAACTTGCATTTACACTCTGATACACAAGTTTAATGCAGTATTTCATATATTATCAATTAAAGTTCAGTGGGAAATGATTCCACTTGCCACCTCTTGTAAGTACTCAAATCTGAAAAGGCTGAGCCTCATGGGAAGCAAGGCCATTTATAAGCCAAAATCTTCTGCATGCAGGAAAAGTGGAAAATCCTGGAGTACCTCTGTGATACCTCATCTTCATCATGTGACCCATTGGCCATGTGGCACAGAAGAAGGCAAAACCTCACTTTATTTTATAAGGTGAAAGTAAAGACAATAATGAAACAGCTGGATTTAGAGAAAGCACTGAAAATAATATTGAGGTGCAAGAGGATAAAAACCTGTAGCAGTTGCAGGATCCTTATTCTAAAATAGACAAGTATTTTTGTACTGTAGCTGCTGCACAAAGGCTGAAAATTTCCTATTACCTTTTCTATCACTTATTTTTTGAAAAGCACCCACAGGATACTGACATACCCCCTAAAATTCTCTGGTTTAAAAGAAGAAACTTTGCATTCACACAGCCTTTTCCAACCTGAAAGTCAAAACCATTTTTCCCTCTACATGGCATTAGCAGACCACAGTCTCTGCCTTCAAAATGGCACTGATGTGTCTACCTTTTACATTAGGCTTTTCCATGGAAACATGACTTCTACCACTGCACTTTTTGTTTTTATCTCTCACTTTTTCTTAGTTGGGAATACATTTTTTATTGTAAAAACTAATTTGATGTTTCAACACTTCCTAGTCAGTGGTCATCAACCCAAGTGATATCCATGGAAAAGATTCACTCAATAAGGCAGACAGCTAATGAGCTCTGATTCACCTTGGATCACACAAAAAATGTACTCTGCACCAAAGAATTAGCCACACAGAGTGACTACTTCTTTCTATAGAATGGAAAAACCAATAACAACTTTCACATTTTCTTTCCTTTCAAAATAAATGAATTTACATGATCTGTCAGAAACGCCTTACACATGAACATGCCCGGTTGCCACATGAAAAGGATCATCTCATCTCTCTGCTGATAAGTGTGACTTCAGGAAATAAACAGCTTTTGAGAATGTGCAACCTCCAAAAGGCATATTATCAGTTCTTAAACCTTAGCTGTGAAATGTCTTCACCATTCTGCCATTACTTGTTATGGAATGAGAAGTACTAGAGACATAGCCAGCAGCTGAGCAGCAGTGATGTAAGCACACCTGTGCAAAGGGGCTGTGAAGCTACACTGTAACACCCACTGCCCTCCCCCCCAACCCCCCCTCCCCAATTTGGGGTGTAAAATTAACTTTTTGACTATAAAACAGGAGACTGCAAAGAGACAGCAGTGTCCTAGCCCAGGTCTCTCTCCTGCCATCCTTGAATGGTGAAACTGACCTGGACAAGGAGCAGAAAACACAACAGAAAGCTGAATCTTTCTCTTTGCTAAACACATGGGTTTTGGGCTTCTAAGGCCAAATAATAATCCTCAGAAAATCTGTGTATTAAAGTCAGAAACATGCAACATGTATTACAAGTGGGATAAATATAACTATCTTCCTTCTGATGGGAAAACAAAAGTTTGTTTAACAAATTTCATTTTGAACAGAACTTTTATGTACTCTTGAAACTCATCTATATTTTACATATACAGCATCCCACCATACCTACAGGTGTGACTAGTTTTTCTATTAGTGAATTTCTAAAAAACTGTCACACTGACTGATATTTTCTGCCTGTGTATCAGGCAGTCTGATCTTAAAGGCTGAACTCATTCCTTCCCAAAATGCATCAAATCCTCCTGAAGAATGCATAGTGATGGCTCATTCATTATTACAACTTAAGTCAGTAAGCAGCTGAGTGCAGACATGGGGCGACTGCTACCCTAATTTTACTGTTGGTAATGTGTATATTTACTTTGAAAAACATTTAGTATATTACCTCAGTAATGATAACTGTATGCATTAGAATTTGTTCCAAGAATCTCAATTTTTCAATAAAGACTTAATAAACCCTCTCATTTTATTGCAGTCTGAAAGGTGGATATAGTAAATTAACTAAAATAATAATCAGAATTCTTACCTATTAAGCAGTAAGAAGATCTCACTGACAACTGGACATCAAAAGACTAGTTAAGAGCAAAAAATCTACACATTTTGACATCCTCTGTGTTTAGATTTCTGCTCATTTTCTCACAGTTAGTGAATAAAATAGCACAAAAATCCTATACTTCTGTTTTCAAAGACCATAACACAATACAACATTACCATCTCATGATTATGGGACACAAATACACGTAAAAGTATTTTAAAATATCATTTATGATAAGTATCTTTCCTGAAACATAGGAATATTCTATCAGTTCGATAACTTTTTTTTTTAATTTCTGCAATCTGTGAGAAATGAAATCACATCCAAAAGACACAGTTTTCTCCTCTAGCCACATTCTCTCACAGTAGGAGGTTCAGAAGTATAAATATTTTCTCTGTTACAAAGAACACACTTCATTCTTCCACCATTCCAATTTTTCCCCTCAATTTACCAAATCAGATTTTTTCAAATTATCCTGAAATAAATTGCATTTGGTAATTGAATAGCAAGGTGATTTCAGCAGATTTAAGTCTTTGAACACTGTGGTATTTCACCAAGTACCTTAGTAAAGCCTGCCACATATTTACCAGTCTTTATTTCTGCACATACCTTCTTTATGCATATAACCAAACTTGCTAGCAGGAGAAATATTGTCCACCCTTTTTATCCACATATATCATCCCAGTCAGAATTTCATATTAAAAGACATTGTGTCTCATTCTAATGAGCTATTTTTTGGCTTTTTAGTTTACTCTTAGGTATGGCAATAAAAACAACTAACAACAAGAAAATCTAGTTTCTCATTTGATAAGAAATTTAGTATCTGACATCTTTAAACTTCCACCAGCTCACGGAGCTAGGTTAGGCTACTGCCCAGGTCAGGTAAATGTTCTTTTTCTATATTTGGTAGAGCTGAGACGGCATTTTTACTGATGGGAAAAAGTAGCCAAAAGATTCCCACAATGTTTCTTCTGACTCACTCTGTTTCCTTTCCTCCTTCCAAAGTTCCTGCCCTACAAGCCTACTTATTGACATGCAAGTCAAATTCACTATGAAAAGATTTGTCTTATTAAGACAAAAGGGCTATTGCTTTTCAAATGTTGTACACTTGCCCATCTATGGTTCTCTGGTGTTAAGCTTATCCGACATTACAGAACTTCAATTTTTCAGTCCTCTGTCTACTCTCAGTTTATTTATTTATTTTAGCTTATTGCTCATTTCTTGATTGCATGGCATGTATTTTCTCTGTTTAGTTTCAAGTAGAAGTGCAACATCTACAGTCTCTCCTAGGTCCTCTGAGTATGAGTACTGAAGTCTTCAGTATGTTGCCATTCATTCACTTATTTTTAAGAATTCACAACATTGTTCTAAAATGTCTGTTTTTTTCTAAAACTAACCTGATCATTTCAGAAGAATGATAGTTCTGCACAAAGCTGCCCTCTCTGCATATATGCTCAAGGCACGTCTTAATCCTTACTTCAGATATAAAGGCATTAGACAGTGTGCTAGCATGTGTTTAAGCATATTGAAACAACTACAAAAAGTATCGGCGCGGAATATGCTACAGGAAACACCTATTAAGGGGAAAAATGAGAGCTGCAAAGGATGAGCTGATGACATAAGTGGTAAAAATCTTCTCCAATAATTTGTTTCAACCTGTACTTCAAATATAGCTCCCAGTACTCTGTGTGCCTGTCAGAAAATGAAAAACTGAGAAAACAGGATTACAAACCCACACCTAAACATGAAGGTATTAGTGAAGTGGGTTAGAAGAGGAACACGTGCCTGGAAGAAAAGCCCAGGGAGCAAAACTGGACAGCACCTACAGAAGATCCTAGCTTATCTAAATTAAACAAGACTCCTGTGGCCAGAGCTCTATCAAATGTCTACTCAGCCAACAGAGCATTGCACACCATTTCAACAGGACAGAACAAGAGCATAGCCTACCTGCTGAATAACTCTTTTTAGTATGTATTTAAAACCAGTAATTTGATAGATTTGTTAGATTTGTTAATAACACCAAAAGCCTTGCCACCATGCAAGTTGTAGATTCCAGTGCTTATTTAGATTCATCACTGTGCAAGCACTGATGTTACATTTAAAATTGTATCCACAGGCTAATTGAGAAGACATGGAATTAAAACTTGAAATTAAACATGGAATTAAACATGAAAACTTTGTGCTTTTTATTACAGTGGTCCAGGTAATGCCACAGTGATGCTTTGTGCAACATAGGAAATCTCTGTTATCCCTCATTCTTACAGGTTCAGGAAAAGATATATCCTTGAACGCAATGGTGTCATTTGGTTCTTTTATGCTGGTAGAGTAAAATAAAGTATAGAAATGACAAAGTGATATTTTCTTACTCTCAATAAATTTACAATGCACACTGAAACCAAGTTTGGCAATGACAGATAAAGCATATAATAATAAAAATGTGCCATAACATATCAGGTTTTGTAAATTTTTACTGAGGACATTCTCTGAAGAGAAAAGCTGTATGGAAAAGAGTAGTGAATGTCTACTTAGAAATTATATTGCATTAGCCCTTAAGACCCATTAATTCAGCTGGAAACTGGGCAATTAAAAAAATGAGCTTAGATTATTCCATTTTCCAATATTTTTGAATTTACAAGAGCACCTTTTATTTAGAAAAAGGAAAAAAATCAAAGATTCTACTTTATTTTTTGGAGAAAGATACAAAAGAGAAAAGAATACTTCAGATACATAAAAATTTTCCATTTTCCTGAGGGAAAACAGGGAAATATTTATACTGTTGCTCTGGTAATTTAATGCTGATGTTATTACAGTCTTTCCCTGATGACAGGAGAATTTCTCTAGGTTGGCTGTTGAAATAAGTCAATACGGCCCCATTCTTATGCCAATCACTAGCTTTAAATACACTAAATAATAAAAGACAAAGATAAGAAGCACAATTTTAAGCTCCCTGGGAGTCTTGAAGATGCTGATGTATGCATTTCCCTCTCCAATCAAGAAGCTCTGCTCATGAGCTGAGGAAGGAGGCAGAGTGCCGCCTCCTTTGCCTTGGTCTCTCCCACACCTCACACACCCTTCTATGCTTATCTGTGGTTATTTCCCCTTCTCTTGTTAGCCCTGCAGGGTCCACTCACTATCTATCCCTAACAGGTTATAGCTGTAGCTTCAGAAAATCATTTTTAGTCAGTTCTTTTAATAAATAATCCCAATGTTCCTCCTTAAAATATACAATGAAGAGAAACCATATACATGGGGCAACATTTGTCTGCCAAAAGTCAAATGCTGCAGATTACACCCTTACCCCCTGACCGATTGGTATTGACAATGATAGCAAAATTCCCCACATCTGGGTTCTCACACCTTGGCAAAATGCTGTTTTCCTAAATGTATCTGACTTACAGAGTTTGCATATTCTCATGTGTGGTTCTGGGGCTGGGAGGAAGCCTTTACAGGACAATCAACACCACTTTCTGATTTGTTCTGTACTGCTTATATTTTGATTTTTCAGAAATCTAACTTTTGTCTTTCTTTTGTTCTTTGGAGCTGCTCACAATGTACCTCCAAGCTGCCATAAATCTGGTTTGGAAACAGAAGTATTTTAATATGGTAGACACTTCATGTAGGGATGTGACAAATACCTACCTGTTACAATACACAGTATGGTCACTTGTGCATCACATATACAATAATTATACATACAACATATGTCTGCTAAGTGCACTGTCATACACTATACTATTCAAGCGTGTTGCAGTAGTAAGAACTGACCTAATTTCCAAGCTACTCACACAAAATCAGATGTTGTATCAAATGTTATCTTCTAATACACTGCTAGAAAAACCGTATTTTATCTGGTTGCATATTCATTTCAAAGCCAAACTATCAAATACTAAGATTAAATGAGATAAATAGTGTAACAAATCTGACATTTTATAAAACAAAGCCTACAGGGAAATGAGTACACTGTTTAAAATTTCATTGTACCATCCAATTAATTAAGATGTTCCAGTAACAAGGCTTTTCACCTTAATGTAACCTTTGTTTCATCAAAAAGTTCATTCAAGGTATTTTGTTTTCAAGATACAAATGCTTCTAAAACGGCTTCAGTGGGGTATGCAGTAGTAGTGGTACTCTTGACTAGGAGCCCTCCACAGTATATAATCCCAAATAATTTTTTCAAATAGAAAATAATTATTTCCTAGGAAAACACATTTAAAAACACTTTCAAAAGCACCACCAAAACTGTAACACTTGGTTTAAACAAATAAAAAATCAGAAAGTTTCACTGATGCTGTCTGCAATGCCAGTTTTTAACTGACCTTATTCCCATGTACAGCATTCAGCAAGACAAGATAAGTATCTTTCACTCATACACTGCTCCACTTACAAGTTAGTCTGAGTAGCACTGGACCTTCAGGTATTTCCTAAGGACTAGACAACCCAAAGAACAGATGGCAGAGGGCTGCTCACAAAGGAACACACTTTAGAAAGAGAGACCTGTATCCCTAGAAGGCTTGGTTCTTTTAAGGCGAATAGAAGCACAGATATCCACCATCTCTCACTTTCTTTTTACCCCTCTGACAGACCTTTCTCGAAAATAAACATGCTGAACAGAGTTACAGACACAAAATATTGGTATCTTCAGGTGCTCACAAGGGGTTTTAAAAGTAGCAGGGAAGGTAATTAATAGTAAAGTTGGGACTATTTCTGAATTAACTTTCCAGCAACAGCGTCTGCAGTCCTCCAGACAGGTGCTCAGTGGCAGACACCGGATCCCGAACGCAAAGTGGGCTCTCACCGTACCTTAAGGAGCCTGACTGAGGGGAGGAAGGCGGCATGGCACAGCTTCCGGATGGTCCAGTTGAGTGGTCGGGGAGCTTCGGTCTGATTCATGACTGTCCACAAATCCCACCGGGAGATCAGTCGGAGACCTGGCAGCGCCTACCGCAGGAGCCGCCCCCCGAGGCGCGGGCATCCCACGCTGGGCGCGACCCGCCCGGGCCCGCGATGCTGCAGGGCAGGGACTGGGCTTGACCGCGCTAAGCTGAGCCGGGTTGGGCTGCACTGGGCTGGGCTGGGCTGGGCTGCACTGGGCTGGGCTGGGCTGGGCTGGGCTGGGCGTGGGGGGGCAGCGGCAGCCTCCGANTGCGAGGAGATGGAAACCGGCATGAGCGGAGGAGGGGCCAACGCTCAGACAACAGGGACTAGGAGAGGGAAAATAAATCCACTCTTGATTTACTTATACAATGGACCTAGAAAGCATTTCATTGATCTGGCATAGTATCAGTGCACTAGCAGCAAGTGGCAGTAGTTAGAAGCTATACTATAAGAGCATGAGTGGTAACATGCCTGGGGAGGGAAAAAAAAAAGAAAAAAGAAAAAAACCAACAATATAAGAGGCCTCTAACCAAGTCAGAATCCAGCTAATTTTAATATTAAATATATGCCCTAAATAATTCTTTCAAAAACATGCAAAGAACATGAAGTAATATTGTTGGGGCAATTCAAGCATAGCAAAACATATTTCCATTTGGGGCAGTAAATGGCCTTCCCAGATAATGAAGTTATTCTTAATTGCAGTTCTTCAGCTAAATAAGAAATACCTTTTTCCCACTATATTTTGTAGGGGATTAAGATTATATGAAGGAAGAGTTAGGAAGTGTAAAAGCATGTTGCTATGAAACAGTGGTGGTTTTTCATTTTTGCCAGTAATCACCATTTTTAACCCAGATTATGTACAAAACCAGCAGTTTCTCAGTGAAGTTAAATGCCTCATAAATCAGATTAGAAAATGCACATTCAATTTAGTTTGCTAGTTTCACTGAACTCCCATTTTCACATTTCTTTTTAGTCCTCATAATGCACATATTTTTATCCTCTATGATTTATTCTTAGTATCATGTCTACATTCATCATCAAAAACTGAATATTTCTCCAAAGGATAGCAAAGAGATGAAGTCTGCTCTTTCTTTGGAACTTACGCATACCAGCCAGCTCCTCTTCGCTGGACCCTCTCAAGAATTGTATAAATATTCTTACTCAACCTCAGTGTTCGATTAGAAGTTCTTCTGCCCAGAATACAATGTCCCAGAACATAGTGCAAGACTGATTATGCGCCAGAAAAGGTCTCACTTGTTCCACCCCACTATACACAGGAAAAATTATAGAACTTCAAAGGTGCAGGGACTAGACCACAAATTGTCCATGAAACAGAATGGGTAGAACACCTGGAGACATTACTTTGTAGAAAAAATTGTGCATATGAATTTCTAGTTGTTGCTGAGCAGCTAGTTTAAAT
Organism: Scytalopus superciliaris; assembly: GCA_013400415.1. NCBI lineage: Eukaryota > Metazoa > Chordata > Aves > Passeriformes > Rhinocryptidae > Scytalopus > Scytalopus superciliaris. The sequence goes on along the minus strand of VXBX01001489.1, from coordinate 86,609 downwards.
TATGTACATTTAAATGCCTCTTGTTTTACCTCTGAATGTATTGCTTCATGAAAGAAGGAAAAAAACCCCAAACTTGCTGCTTATAGCAAAATGGAACTTGAGTAAGTTAAGTATGATTACCTGAAACTGCTTTTCCAAGGCTCTATAAATGAGACAAAATTAAATACATAGAAAAAAAAATAATCTTGACTTAAAATAGCATACACGTTAAAAGATATGCAGCATGATAACTTTGTTCAATTATAAAGGTAATCATAAGCTTTTTAATTAAGCTTTTGGCATTCATAGTTTAAAAAATTAAAAGACGAACAAATCAGAACCAAGAACTCTTAACACTCAAAGACCATGGCTTCCCCCTATCCCACAACCACAAGTCATGCTGATAACTTTTTTTACCATTTAATATCAGAAAAGAGTTTCTTGGAAAGGTACCAGACTCAGCATTACCTTGACCGTTTCATATCCATTTTGCATTAGGCATCTGTCATAAAACAAAATGTTCAGCCTGTGTGCTAGAGACAACAAAGACAGAGGAATCATAGCATGCTGCTCTTCTTTTCAATCAGTAGAGTAATAACTCTCTGAAGATGCTAGAGCTGAAGACAATGAAGAAACATAACAGATAGCTTTAATAACTAAAAATAGTGAGCCCAATGTATCTTCTAGCTTCCACAGAGCTTCCTGTCTTTGAGATGAGCTCTATCATTGCCTTCTTCTGCAAACAGTACCTTAGGGATGAGAGTTGTTATGTGCTGCTGTGTTTAATACACACCAACCTTTTATCACAGGCCTGTTTTCACTGCCCTTGTGCCTTGCCTAGTCATGTGTATTTGCAGAACGTCAGTGCAAGAATACAAACTTCTGTCAGTGGCAGTGAGGAAATTCTGATGGACAGGACATTATTGTGACATAGGAGTTTCAATTCCACTTCAAAGTCCTTGTATGCCTTGAGGTAGATTATTTTAACCCCTTTCCTTTTATTTTTAATCCATATTTCTCACCTATAAGCAAAGTAGTGATTTTGAGGCTATTGAGTAAATCTGAGGAAGCTGAAGCAAGGAGATTTCTTTGTACTCCCAGGAAGTCCCACCAATTTTTGGTAACACAAATGGTGAAGGGTTGAGAAGTAAAGAAGCAAATTCTGAAAAGCTTTTTTTCCAAAGATTCTGACAACAATGGTTAAAAAAATATGGCGAAATATTAGTGATATGACAGGTTTTTTTGTGATTTGGAGGGTTTTTTATTACTTCAGTGACAAAGTTAGGGTTTGAATCTCTTATTCTATTTCTGTTGGCAAAAGCAAGTGCTCAGCTCAACTCTTCTACAATCTGATGCCTATTACGAGATGCAAAGATATAGCAATCCTGCTAGAATTTACGTTCTTACTTTGCTGGATTTAAAAGACAGAGCTGCCACTTTCATATTTAAACTTTGTCCTGGAAGTATGCTCACTGCAACATCTGTATTCACATTTAGTTCTCTGTCTCTTATGAAGGAATACCTTTGGTACTACAGAAAGGCACAGCAAATGGAAGACAAATTCTATTGCTTCCTTCAATACAGAGAGATTTCTATTTTTCTAAAACCTATTGTTAATGGAAAGCATTCTTTTGACCACCTCTTTTTGGATTCCTGCAATCTAATGTGATAATAATTCTACACTTAGAAAGCTCTGGTATGGTAAAATTTAACACCTCTAGGAGTGATACAGAATAGAAAGTTGCTGGGAACCTGTTAGCATCCAGACCACACTCTCAGCACATCAGCAATGTCCACCATTTTCAACCTGAGAGCAAACGTTAAAGAAAAAGGTATTATAAGCAAACTCAGCCACTGGTCCCCTATCCTGTCCAAGTTCCTTTATGAAATAAGAATGCTGTGTAAATGAAAGGCAGAAAGGACTGTACCAGGAAACTAGAGAAATGTAGTAGTCAACATGGTAGAAAACAACCTCTTCTGTGTGGCCATTGCTTAACTGAGGAGAAATATCAGGCTGAAGAGTTTTCCCATGATACCACACCTGTTTCTCCCATGTACATCATAGAACATAATCATAAACTCATAGAATCATAAAACAGTTTGTGTTGGAAAGGATGTTTAAAGGTCATCTAGTGCAACACCCCTGAAATAAGCAGGGACTTCTTCAAGTGGATCAGGTTGCTCAAAACCCTGTCCAACCTGACCTTGACTGCTTCCAGAGATGAGGTATCCAGTACCTTTCAGGGCAACATATGTGAGTATTTTACCACCCTAATTGTAAAAATCTGCTTCCTTATGTCTTATGTAAATCAACCCCCTTCAGTTTAAAACCAATACCTGTTGTCCTGTCACAATAGTCCTTGATAAAATGTCTGTCTCTATCTTTCTTACAGGCTCCCGTCAGGTACTGGGAGGCTACTATAAGGTCTCCCTGAAGCCTTCTCTTCTTCAGGCTGTACAGCCCCAGCAGTCTGTGCCTTTCCTCATAGGAAAGGAGCTCCAACCCTCTGATCATATTTGTGGCCCTTCTCTGTGCTGAGAACCCCAGAGCTGGATGCAGCACTCCAGGAGGAGTCTCAACAGAGCAGAGCAGATGGGCAGAATCACCTCCCTTGGCCTGCTGGCCACGCTGCTTTTGATGCAGCCCAGAACATGGTTGGCTTTCTGGGCTGCAAGTATGAATTGCCAGCTAATGTCCAGGCTCTCATCCATGAGCATCCCCAAGCCCTTCTGAATAAGGCTGTTCCCACTCCATTCATCCTCTAGTTTGAATTGGTACTGAGGCTTGCCTCAACTCAGGCATAGGACCTTGAATTTGGCCTTGTTAAACCTCAAGGGCTTCCCATTGGCTCACTTCTCAAAATTCTTGTCCCGGTCCCTCTTGATGGCATCATGTCCTTCAGGTGTGTCAACCACACCACTCAGCTTGGTGGTGCCTGCAAACTTGCTGAGGGTGCATTCAATGCTGTCCATGTCATTGATGAAGATATTAAACAGTACTGATCCCAATACTGACCCTTGAGGGACAACTCTTACCACCAATGTCTGTCAGAAAATTGACTACTACCCTCTGGCTGTGACCATCCAGACAGTTCCTAATCCATTGAACAGTCCACCGGTCAAATCCCTAACTCTCATGTTTAGAGATAAANTTACCACCCTAATTGTAAAAATCTGCTTCCTTATGTCTTATGTAAATCAACCCCCTTCAGTTTAAAACCAATACCTGTTGTCCTGTCACAATAGTCCTTGATAAAATGTCTGTCTCTATCTTTCTTACAGGCTCCCGTCAGGTACTGGGAGGCTACTATAAGGTCTCCCTGAAGCCTTCTCTTCTTCAGGCTGTACAGCCCCAGCAGTCTGTGCCTTTCCTCATAGGAAAGGAGCTCCAACCCTCTGATCATATTTGTGGCCCTTCTCTGTGCTGAGAACCCCAGAGCTGGATGCAGCACTCCAGGAGGAGTCTCAACAGAGCAGAGCAGATGGGCAGAATCACCTCCCTTGGCCTGCTGGCCACGCTGCTTTTGATGCAGCCCAGAACATGGTTGGCTTTCTGGGCTGCAAGTATGAATTGCCAGCTAATGTCCAGGCTCTCATCCATGAGCATCCCCAAGCCCTTCTGAATAAGGCTGTTCCCACTCCATTCATCCTCTAGTTTGAATTGGTACTGAGGCTTGCCTCAACTCAGGCATAGGACCTTGAATTTGGCCTTGTTAAACCTCAAGGGCTTCCCATTGGCTCACTTCTCAAAATTCTTGTCCCGGTCCCTCTTGATGGCATCATGTCCTTCAGGTGTGTCAACCACACCACTCAGCTTGGTGGTGCCTGCAAACTTGCTGAGGGTGCATTCAATGCTGTCCATGTCATTGATGAAGATATTAAACAGTACTGATCCCAATACTGACCCTTGAGGGACAACTCTTACCACCAATGTCTGTCAGAAAATTGACTACTACCCTCTGGCTGTGACCATCCAGACAGTTCCTAATCCATTGAACAGTCCACCGGTCAAATCCCTAACTCTCATGTTTAGAGATAAAGATGTTGTGGAGGACCATGTCAAAGGCCTTAATACAACATATATAAGAGATACATCTTGAAAGTGTAGCTAGAGAGCCACATTGCCAAGGCTCCCTTGCTCTTGGAGAATTTCCTCCTTTCCCAAGGGCTTGCACTGCCCAGTGGGATAGTAAATACCAGAAAAACTGGAGCTACTCTTGCACCCCTTTGCTTGCAGTGTTAATCATGGCACTACTACATAGACACACTAATGCAGGGGTGTTAGTTCTTCATAACACACTTTGGCCATCTCTGAGGTTTGCAAAGGAAACAGCAGGATGGCAATAGAAAAAGAGGTAATTTGTAAGCTCTTATTTAAAAGTCAGAGCTAATAAATCCTTCCGCAACTAAAGTCAAGAAACATCAGTCACCTTAGTATCCAGTCATTTTGCAGATCTGCAAGCAAAACAATATTGAAGATTACATCAATGAACAGAAGACTACATTTATAACAGCAATAGAATTTCTTTCAGCACACTCATATTTCAGTTTATTTATGTTCATTTAATGTGATTTTTTGCAAAAATCGGAGAATAGAAAGGTAAGTATATGTTATAAAGTTTAGATGAACTATACTTAATTTTATGCCTGCCATAACATCTTAATGGACTCAAATTTTATTGAAGCTTAATTCAACTGGTAATTACATTATAAAATTAGTCCACTGCTCCCACATCTTTTCTATTCACTGCATGCCTGAGATAGTTTTTCTGCTGTTATCTTTGCTAAGGTATTTCACAGGTCTTCTGCCACATGCTCATAATTCCCCTTCCCTGGACACAGACACACATACTAATGTAATGTAATGTATATATACTTATTTAATGTTAATTAAATATTTTTTCATAGATGAAAATGGTTCTGTAGACAGTTTCAAACACATATTTAAACAGTTTTGTATGTAGCTATAAATTATGTCTTTTGGCAACTGACTGAAAAGCGAGAATAAAGGATATTCTTTTTTTCATCCCAAATTTCATAAGCATGTGATGAGTATCTAATATGATTAAATTGTTTTATACAGCCACTACCCCGACATCAAGTTTACCTGGTCTGCATCTGGCTTTTGCCTGGGGAAGCACCTAGATGGGCTATCACAAGAAATCTCAGGGGTACTACAGCACAGAGCACTGCAGAGAACCAGGGTAAGTGAACTTCTGAGAGAGCAGCTGAATTGGGCAGTGCAGACGCTCTCAATGCACCCTTGTTGAAGTATTTTTCTAGAGACCTTGATTGATTGTTGCCAATTCCAAAATACATGAGTGGAGGAAATCTCAAAGTCAGACGATGGACACAGAAAATGTAAGTTTGAGCAGACAGGTCACAAGGACCCTTCACCATTATTTGTGGTTTCATTTCTGCAGCTACTGGCAGGAAGTCCTTATAATTTGCACCACTTTACCTTCAGCTGTTCTCCAGGTACTTATAAATCTGCCTACCCTTAGTTACTGAAGATGTATCTTTGCATCAGACATTTCTCTCTAATTGCAGGTTGAAGCCTTTAAGAGTTTATCTTTGAAAGAGATTAAAACACATAGGCATATAACTCTTATATTTGAGACTAGAAATGTCCATGGCTCATTGTTACTTACATACAAATACTGTGTTTTAAATTGCAATCTATCTGAGCTTAAATAGACTTCCAAGTGTAGGCAAGCTGTCAGTTCAGTAACCTCTGCATATGACAGAAATAAGGCTGCTCAAACATTCAGATTTACGTTTATGATAAAAGTTTCTTTCCATCTTAGCCATTATGTTTTTATTTGTACTTTCGAACTTTGTGTAAATACTTTGTCAGTTTTGACCTGTAACAAGATTTTCTCTATAACTTCCCATTCAGATATCAAATTCACAGAGTTATGTTGGTGTAGTGTTTTCCAGACTGGATTATTTTGCTAAATAAAATGAAGAAAAATACAATGCTTCATGAAAGGGACCAATTCATCCTGACTTTGAACATTTCAACAAAGACCCTACAAAGCAACTTTCTTGCACTTCTACATTTCTCTTCACTTGACTTAGGCAGATACAGTATGCAACAAGAGCATCTTTCTCACCTCAGTTCATAGTACTTCAGAACTGAAAAGCAATTTAAAAGTAGCAATAAATTACAAAAATCCCTAATGCTTTCTGCTATGGGGTTATAAAAAACCCCAAGATAACCAAATTATATCTTACACAGGTACTGCATTTCTGCATGCATCATCCCCACAAGCTTTACCCTTCTCCCAAAGGCAAAGGCCTTACCCTACAGCAGATACCGTCTCTGATGATTAAGCCGTCTCAAATCACTTGGCTCAGATAGGTTGAGCACATTTGGGGTTTCATTACTGACACGTCCACTTTCCTGAGAATTCTCTTCCACTACAGTTTTATAATTTTCAGTGTGCATCAGTGCAGACAGATAATCCTGCACTGCCTTCAGTACATTCCCCAGCTACTCATTTGTGTACTGGTACTCATATCAGTTTGAAGAACTAATCTGGCCACCAAGTGCTTATGGTGAAGGATGTCTCCCAGTAAATGGTTCAGTCACCAAAACTGAAAAGACCACAGTGGGGCATCCTTACACTTGTGAGGAAACACCTCAGTGGCTCATGGCCCAGAGGAGAGAAACACAGCTGGCAGCACCACAGAAGAGGCTGCAGGAAGATTGTTAAATCAATGTAACACAGACTGATATAGTGCTAGCAAATAACAGTGAAAGTCCTTGCTAAAGAGATAAAATTATAGGTTCTATGAATTAACTAACTGTACACTTGGACTTTTATTAGGCAATCCTTCACAGAAATTTCAGACTCAATGGAAAAATAAAGCTTGACTAGAGTTGCAAGTACTTTTTTTCCACACATATTTTGAGCAACATGTCTTCTATCAGGCAATGGGAAAACAACTCACAGAGTTGTTGATCCTCTGCATCCCCTGAGCAATCTGTCATTTTATTTTAAAGAATAACATAAAGAATTTTGTAAGGTTGAGATCTTAATGAAATTAAACAAATGGGGAATGGCAAAAGCTGAATAAAGTTGTACAACAAGAAGTATTCAAAACTACACTTACCTTTTCAAATACACATGAATTACTTCAGAGGTCTACTTTAAAATACACTTTCAAACTGATAATTTTAATCAGGTCTCTGTTCAGCGCTTTGTGGGTTTTGTGTTGATTTATTTTTAAAGTCACATAGCAGGTCTACATATGTTCTTATATGCTGGACTCACAAACACCTACAATTTTACACCTACATTTTCACTGGGACAATTATTAACACATCTGGACAGCAAGAAACTCTGGATGGTGTGATACAGGTGATTTCCGTATTGTCTGTTGCAATTACTATGTATTTGCATACAGTGGCACACTGGGGAAAAAACAGAGTTTGGGGGCTTTTAGACTGATCACTAATCAGAAAAGTAGGTAATGCCCTTCAGAGACAGTAATCTAGTTTCCTACTCAG
>VXBX01001489.1:67889-78298 GCA_013400415.1 Scytalopus superciliaris | reverse complement strand
AAAAAAAAAAAAAAATCTGCCCAAAATATGTTACTTTTGATGGGAATTTTTAAAATACTTGTGAATCCTTATACTGAGTAAATAGCAACAACAGTTCCTTATTCATACTGTTTAAAACTCTTAAACCAGACAGCAGAGTGGAAGTCAAATATAAAATTGCACTGCAGAGAATCTATCNATACAAATACTAAATGGACAGGTTTCACTGGCAATATAAAGCTCCTGGAAAGTTTTACTGGAGGAGCTTTTCTGGCTTATCTAGCAAGTCTTTGTCAGGTTAATATCCTCACTGTAGCCTGTTCTTTAACATCCAACAGGTACAGCATATCAACTATTTTTATAGCACTCTCATATTTGAGTCCCATGATTTGCACAACTTTACTAATTCTACTAATACGTATGAATCCTTAATAAGATTTTCAAATCACAAGCAAAGACAGCACACATATATATATTGTATTTTAGGCCCTCCACTACTAGAATATGAAAATAAATTTGGGAGACCGCAATTTCCTATGTAGTAATGTAATAATCCCTTGTTCCGTCTTATCAAACAGTGGTGATCCTGCCAGCCTTAACAGATTACAGATTCTCTCCAGGACTGTGTGACTTCACCCTGTCTTTCATGTGTTTAGCACTTGCTTAATATACTAGGTCAGAAAATTTGGCTTTGTGATTTATGGCATATTCCTAGAAGGCAAACAAACAGTTTCTTCTTGTTTTGTTGGCACTAGACTTTATGTCTTTACTGTGTTATATATAAAATACCTGTTATATTTAGGAAACAAGTAATTAATCATTTTTCAGACTCATAACAAAGACTTTCTGATTCTTAATAGAAGAATCAACAGTCTTAATGGATGATAGAAAGCATCTATGACTATGATTTCTGTATAATTTTACTAGAACAGGTAAATTAATTCAGAGGAGAAAAACCTGAAAAGCTAGACAGACATAAGCAAGTTAGAAGTTACTGGTAGAAAATCCTTCTGGACAAATAATAATGAACATCTGTACAAGTATTTGCATTGACATGTTTGGTAAACATTTTTCAAAGTTATTTGGTGTCTGATGCAGTTTTCCAACAAGTCAGCTCATGGGAGTATATTTTCATATGTGGAATTCTTAATAAATTTTAAATTAACAGTGTTTCTGTGAAAAGAACTGCACAAATGCTAAGTACAATCTGGTATTCCATCAAAGTTCATGCAAAAAACAGGAGAGATTAACATTTAGAGACTCTTGGAAGAAATGCCGCTCTTTAGATAATTCATGATCTTTTGTGCTTATTCTATGAAAATTGTCCACTTATCCTATTAAATGGTCTAGGGTTTTTTTATTTTATTCTATATTAAGACACACACAGTTTTAGACCTCTGAACTAGCATCTCTATTTTCTGTTCTATAAAAATCTACAGGTAAAATGCATTAAAAGCATAACTTGTTTAGTATACTTTTATTTTATTACTCTGAATTACTCTCAGCAACTTTTTTTTTCCTTTTAATGACCAATAACAGAAAATCACATGTGAGGGCATTGCCTCTTGCACTACTGATATAGCAGAGAAAGGAAAGCAAAATGCAACATATGATACCAGAAGGTATCTCCTGACTTGAAAATTCTATGAATTATTTAGTGTATCCAGCTACATGTTATAATGACGGTATCCATTTTAACTAATGAGAGAGAAAAATGCCAGCTGAAGTTTTTTCAGGCCTGAAAGCACTGCTTAGCCCTGTGCTAGGCAAAAAAATCTAACTGCAACTGGTGGTAAGCAATACATGAATTCCACTTCAGGCATGCTTGGTACAAAGGTAGGTCAAACAGGTGTGAAAAAGAGCCCAGGGCTCTTATCAGCCATTTTATCATCCACATAAACCTCATTGTTACTAAATATTTTGTGATAATGAAGAAGAAGAAAAAGAAATGCATTTAAGTGAAATCAGAATAACCAATAATGACCCTAGTTATATACTAGATTTTTTTTCTTTTTAATTCTACTAAAAATAGTCAGACTCATAACATATTTATAAAGAAAGCCTTCTCATGTGTGTATCCATGACAACCTACATTTATATTTTGAGCTCTAGGAGGTTGCAACAGCACAGCTTACATAAATTACTTTAAAGAATGTAACAAGATAAGATGGTTTGCTACCTGGGGTATTTTATAGAGCATAATATGCAATATTTTGACTATATTAAAGCATAAAGGAAAACAAAAGCATTATGTAGTGGTTTGAAGCCAGTCTTGTCATAAAGTAAATATATTTTTAATATAAGGAAAATGTGGAAGTATTTCATGACAAAGAACACTGAAAATTTAAAAAATCCCTGAAGACTTAGTAACTGAATATTAGCATGCCATAGTTAGGAGGCAGAGAAATGCAACAGAAATGTAAAGCATACATAGCCTAAAATAAACAAACTTGCATTTACACTAGTTAGCTGGTTAGCTGCCTACTGGGGTTCCATCTGGTCTGCACTGGGCAGAGGCAACCTATTTTTTTTTTTCTCTCTTTTACCTAGGGAAAAGGGCCTGCTTTCACTACACTGAGCATTACGAAAATTGCATTTCTGTTACACACGCTTTCTTTTTGCATTTGAGTTGAAAGGCATAGTATATTATTTATATAATAGATTAACACAAGTAGACAATTTCCAAGTACAACATGGAAACAATAAAAACATACTTAATAAAATTTTTCCAAAACAAATATCAATGACTTCCCTAGCATGTTATTGTCAAATAAATGTACTGCCTACTTTGGAAAGAGACTTTGAGAGATACAATCATTTCAATAACTGTTTAATATACTGCTCAGAATTCAAGTGGTGTTAACAACTACAGCCTTTATGACCGTTTTTCTGAGCAGAGATTGCAAGCCAGGAAAACAAAAAAAGCAGGCAAGTTCATAACACAGTCTTTCCTTGAACTCCCTGCTGAGAGAAAAAGTTCTTAACATCACCGATGCAATGTTTGGGTGACATACTACCAGCCAGCCTGACAGCCTGTGGATTCCTTATTTATAGACCCACACTGGGCCATTGAGGGCTCTCATCATGGAGGGTCTCCAGAGGAGAGGTATCTAGCTGAGGGCTACCCAACAGGTTTAAAGTGAAATTCAACATGTCCCTAAAATACAGCAGCAGAAATTTCCTCTGTGAGCCCAATACAAGGGTTTCAAGGACTGCAACCCAGCCATCATCTGCACTTTGTGAACTCTGGTGATGATATATGCTCAGATCAGCTCAGCTGGGTAGAGTGTGATGCTGAAAATGCCAAGGTCATGGGTTTGATCCCTGTATGGGATTCACTTAGGAGTTGGACTTGATGAACCTTGTGGGTCCCTTCCAACTCAGACTATTTTGTGACAAAAAATTAGTAGATATTAGGTGACACTGGCATAGCACAAGTTTTGCAGCCCATGTTCCTGAACTCAATGGCTCCTTTTCTTACCTGGAACAGTCTGTATGTGTAACATAAGAGTCCAGAGGGTCAGTACTTTTGTTTTTTTTCCTAGCTGTATTAGGGCAACCCAAGGACTAATTCACTGCATAACCAAATGTAGTTTTAGTCACTCATATAAGGATTAGTGGTCATAGTTTATGCAGTTCAGTAATAGTGTAACAGCCTTAGCCAGGCAAAGATAGTACTTTTGTGGGAAGGATTTAATACCAAATCATCATTATAAACACATAAACCTTTTACTGAAATTCTTTTTTTTTTGGCATATTACAGCACATTATTTTCTACAGTCTAGTGCTATGTTTTGTGTAATATAATGCGGCACCAATGAAAACTTTCCAACTTAACTAATGTAGCAAAAACTTGAGCATGTCTTCAGTTTCTTTCAGCTCTCCATGAAAAGAAGAAAATGTGCAGTAGAAATGAAATAAAGTTTAATATGTAACAGCTCCTATGATATATAAAAGAAAGTGCTTGAGTGACTGATTTACCAGAAAATGACATTACATTTTAACTAGAAGTCTTGGGAATGCTGCTACTTCTCATGTGTACAAGACAACCTGGAGTTCTATGTCCTGTTCTGCCCCAGCGTGACTGACCTAGACACCTGTATGTATAAAGAAAAGACTGTCTTTGATACAGCCGGTATCAAAAAACAAATAGAGTGCATCACGAAGACAACATAACCATATTTGAATTTGTGTTGTTAGTTAGATGTGATTATAAGTGCTAAGTAAATTTGCAGTGGTAAAAAGGTTACACACTGCTGTATGTTTGGTAAGCATCCTACTGGATAATTTTAGAACATCATTATTCAACTTTTATTCTCCATATCCTAGATGGTAGGTTTATCATAACTGATTAAATAATCTACTCCCCTGATATTCAGTAGTTTTCCATGAAAATTAGTTTATGGCCTGTTAAACATATTACTTACTATAATCCCATCAACCAGCACAACTGATGTGTAATGTTTTTATGAAGATAGCAATGGCTCAAGGACCATCATGTATAAATACTTACAAGAGTTAAAAGCAAGAACAGATGCCATGCCATGCAAGTGTGATGCTACATAAAATTCTGTGGAATTTAAATGCATTAATTGAAACTATCAAGCAAACTTATTTGAAGTGTTTCCTCTGGTGCTGATTAAAGGGTGTCAAGCAATTGTACATTAAGAACTGGGAAATCAGTGTTTTGTATCAACATTAAGGTACTATGAAGTTACAGCTATATCTCTTCTCTACAGTCATCCTCTACCCAGCAAATAAAGAGCTATTCTTTTGCACTGTTTCAATAAGAAAAAATTACCTTGAAAGTTACAATTTTTCAGAGACTACTTTAAAATATGGTTCCTGTCTCCTAGTTCTTATAAAGCAACCTTGAACAATGCCACATGACACAATGGAATGTAAAACAGAATTAAGTATTATTAGTACAAATTTCAGAGCCCAGTCTTCTGCCTTGGTGCTGCTTTTTATCTCAGAAAGACCAACTCAGTGAAGTTACACCTGACTCTACTTGAAATGCCACTAAGCAACTTGAATTAAATAAGGAAAAAGACCTTTTTCAAGCGTAAGTGTGGGAAAATGACAGGAGTTAAAAAGATAACAGCATGGGAATTACCAGCAAAAATACAGTTGTATGCCCTGGATGGAATGCAGTCATCGTACCTGATGTTCCACACACAATATAATCTAAGGGGGACTAAATGGAGGGTGGAGGAGAGTGGAGATACCACAGCCAGGCTCTGTCAAAACCCTTGCAGAGGACTCAGTGGTAGTTTCTAGCTGATAACCCACACAGCAGCTAAAACCAAGGGAGATAAAAGAAGATGACCTGCTGTTGGATCAGCAACTGTGGTGAGACCACTTTTTTTGGATGTATGTATGTATGTGCCCATCCCAAGGTTATCTCAGGTACTATACTGAGATAGCCACCCCCGAGGTGAGTAAGACATATGAATAAACTCACTGAAGCTTTGCCTAAACATAAAGAAACAGTATAAAAATAAGTTAAGAATGGGGAGAAGTCATGTAAGACTCCATTGTATCTTCTGGGATCAGTTGACAAGCTAGATTCAGATCTCTGTTTTTGCCCTCAATCGTGTTCTACAGGTAAGGACTTAACATCTGACAAATTCATAGATGTAAGGAAGAGTATGATTCTTACGTTAAGCAGAAGTGATCACAGGCAGCAGCACAAAAGATGGTAAATCAGTGTCCATGGATGAGCTAGTTTTGCTATATTGCTGTACACAAGAATGGGAATATATGGAGCAAGGTCAGACTCCAGTGTGAGCATGCTGCTCAGGAAAAAAAAAAAGGCGCAGAACCAGGGGTAATATATATTTAATGTTTCATAAATAAGAAACATAGAAATGTGCTAAAAGGAGAATTCTAAGTCTACTTAAATTTCCCCAATTACTGCCTATTTATCTTAGTGGATCATTGATGTATATCTAGATGGAAAGAATTATGTCCTGAAATCTAGTTGGTTTTGTTTTGTTTTGTTTTGTTTTTTCTATTTTTTCCTTTTAGATTTAAATTTTAAATGATTAAGAGAGAGATAAATTATGATTGTTAACAATTCTTTCCCTATGAAATTAAGATAATTAAGTAAATTCTTTTCACATCTACAATCTTATTCTGGTCTTACCAGGGCAGGAAAATTGACTGTGACTTTTTTTTTTTAAGGAGATCAGTGTGTTTGGGAGGTCAAGAAACATGGTAATATAAGAAGGCTGTGACTACCTCCAATTAGATGCAGTCTGCACAAAAAGAAAGTCTAAGGCTGAAGCAGAATTATACAGGAAACTTAAGAGACAAAAAGCTATCCTCAGCTGCACACAGGATATTATTCAAAATGTTTGTAGTAAAAAACTTTCCAAAGGCATCAAAAGTACTTTGATTCAGCTTCCTTGCAAGAGAAAAAAAATACAAAAACATTTATTAGGGTAAAAGTCTGCATGGCACTACAGGATAAAAGAGAATGTTAGAAATAAGAGGACATCCTTAAAAAGCCAGTCATGTTTAAGGAAGGGTAATAGGAAGAATTATAAACTCTGGAAGGTTGAAAACACAAAACAGCCAAAAGACAATTTGAGAAGTACTTTCAGAGTGAATAAATAAATAAATAAGCATATTTAAACACTTTAAGGAAAAGGAAATTTTTTTCTTTTTTTACTTTCCCCGGTTTTTCTGAAATAACAAACTCTACAACACTCTTAGATTACTGTGATACAGAGTGTGTCAGATTTAAAGGATGACAACTGAAAAATGGGAATTTTCTACAAAATCCCTGATTGGCATTATGGATTCTGTGAACACCACATCTGTGTGCACACAGATGTGAAGAACATAAGAAAAGGAAGACAGTCAGACCAAAGAATGCTGTCTCCTGCATCTGCTCAAGGTAGTGCCTATGGAAGACTGTAAGAATAGGGTTAAGGCACACCTACAATGGTGAGGGGTGATGATGTCCTACCACCATTACATTTACAGCTTCCTAGACTCCACCAAATTCATTTAGCCTTTCTGTATCAGTAGCACCCTCCAGAACAGAGTCCTGAAAACACTTATGCAATCCTAAGGGGTCAAGGTGTCATTTTTTGTGGAGACACCAGAAAAACCTTACTATGAAGTTTAAAAATTTTGAATAACATAGGAAGGCCTTAACTTTGCAAAAAAACTGTGAACAATTTGCAAAGAAAAGCAAATTACTTATACCTAGATATGTCTTTATCTTAAATATTGTGCAGCATATGTATATTATCTTAACTTGCAGCATCACAAATATTAGAAAATATTATTTTCAACTAAAATTGCAATCTAAATAAAACAATGCAAAAGCAGAGATGCTTTGCTACTAATTACAAGACATCTAGTGAAAAGGAAGTTCTGCAGAGGAACCTCTCTCTCTTTTTTTTTTTTTTTAAATGCAATTAAGAAGAATTTACAGCAGCTTACCCTTCATCCCACAGCTGATTACATGGTTTCAGAGCAACAACAAAAACATGATAACCAAAGGCCAAATCTAAAGCTTATTGAAGCTGGAGGAGTAGTCCCTTTAATTTCAATAGGCTATACAAAATACTTAGGAGGAGCAACATAGCTCAGAACATCTACAATTATATATCCATCTATATTTGCAGTTTGGAAGGAAAACACATTTTCAGTTTGCCCACGTCCCTTCAGCAACTTGTTTTGATGAGTGAACACAATAATAATCAAGATTCTAAAATTTCTGCTCTATATTCCATTTCTTTTGGCAGTTACAATTTACAGACATCATGTCAGTCAACATAATACCATTTCTGTGTGTAAGGCCTCACTCTCCTTGGTCAAACACCAGCACTGACTTTTTAGAAGTAAACATACTGTAAAATCTGTCATTATTGACAGAATATAAATTAGAATTTGTATGCAAGAGTATGAAAGGAGCATGCTAACATGCAAATATTCACATCCAATCTTAATAGTAAAATTGTAGCTTTTAAAGCCTCTTCATATCAGAGAATGCAATTCAGACTGCATCTGTTGAGAAGTTTAAAACAGTGCAGAACATGAGAATACTTCACAGAGTCACAGAATATGCTGAGTTGTAAGGAATGCACAAAGATCATTGCGTCCAGCTCCTGGCCCTGCACACGACCATGCCCAAGAGTCACACCATTTGCGTGAGAGTCCAAATAGGTCTTGAACTCTGTCAGGCTTGGTGCTATGACCACTTCCCTGAGGAGCCTATTCCTGTGCCCAACCACGCTCTGGGTGAAGAACCTCTTTCTAATTTCCAAATTAAACCTTCCCTGACACAATTTCAGGCCATTGCCTCATGTCCTGTCACTGGTCACTACGCAGGAGTCTCCTGATGCTACCTAGATGAACTTTAAGACTGTGATGCATAAAACCTAAAATAGCTTCATGCTTCACTTTTTAGGAGAATCCTTCCTTCTCCATGACAAATTACCATGGCACATTCTGTTTGCAGGAACCTTTGTATTTCTTTCCCACTTCATAAGGTGCTGGCAGGGTGTGCTGTAGAGATCTGCACCTAATTAGATGGGAACTTTTGCATCATGGAGTCACTTCCTGTGCTATCACAGTCTCCCTTATTTCATGGAGCATTTGGCAATCCAAAAGTACTGAAGTTGCACTGATGTTCAGATGAGTAAGGAGGCTGAAGATGCCTTGTAAGCCTGTATTAAAGGACTTGAAAGCTTTTAAGTCTTCAGGTTATTGAGTACCTGAGCTGAGGTAAGGTAGAAAGCATCCTACTTTAGCAAGGCAAGCCTTTCTTTGTTAAGACTTCATGGTGTCCAATCCAAAGTATTTACTTGTGTGCGTGTATTTGTGTGTGCACAAACTGCATTAGTTACATGACAGTAAGTGTATTACACAGCACTGAGTGAAAGTGATGCCAAAGGACAACCCCAAACTCCCATACTATTCTACAGCTTCTCCTCAGCATTTTCCTTCTAGGTCAGCATTCACGTGGTACACAGAAACAGAAACACAGAAGTTGTTTCTAGAGACTAACAAACATGGCTGAAACAAGAGAAATGTTATCTTCTGCATAATTCTGTATCTCACATTGGTATATTCACAGAATTATGGAATCATACTGTATACCTCAAGTTGGAAAGGTGTCATAAGGATCATTGAGTCAGACTCACTGTTCCTTATAGGACTACCTAAATCTAAACCATATGACTAAGAGCATCGCCCAGACACTCCTAGTTCATGTTTCACTGATTCATGCTAGTTAGTATTATGGACAAGTCAAGGATTGCAGAACAACTTTGTTGTTTTAAACATGTCAAGATTTTCAACATTTTTAATATTTTCAACACTGTATACTCAAAGAAAAAACTATTTTTTTTTATCTAGCAAATATTGCAAATAGGCATATAAATGAAAGGAATGAAAGATGATTGCAAGTGCTCCAACACTTTTTTGAAAAGAGAGTCTTAATTGTCTAGGCTGGGTTTTAAAAAAAGATAAAACTGATGTACAGATTCTCTGGCATTTAACATGTCCATAAAAAGTCTATAGGAACTTTGTTCCCTTTGATGCCTGAAGGCACAATATCTGTAAATGTGCTAAATCAGATTACTTCCATTAGAATCTTCCCCTCCCAAACCCACAATGTGAGTGGCAGGATTTTTGAATCCACTGGAGATACCAGCATGGATATGACTTATAAAGTATTAATTAGCACTTTCATATGCAAGAAAAGCTTACTTGTATTCACCTATCCAAATGTTTATTTACTAGAAAAATATTCTTGTTCTACCAATGAATGCTCAGGAAGGTGACTAACATAAATACAATACTGATAAGAGGGAAAATAAGCAGATTTCTGAAAGACGCCAGACATTGTGCAATGAAAATATGTGCAACAGAAATTGTATTTGAGAAAATTGTATTACTGCGAATCTACCACTTAGGATCTACATTATCTCGAATTCATAGTGTATCATATTTCACCTCTAAATGTGTAATTATCAAGCCATTTTCTCTCTCTTTTGTGCATTTATATTCTTGCTCTCAACAGGAGTTGTCAAAGTGGATCAAAAGAAATTTTTAAAAACATAGAACAGCAACTTGTATGTAAGCCTCTCTGCTCCATCATTTCCTTTGTGTTGGCCATCTGATAGAAGAAATAGAATGTTTTCTTATTCTTTCTTAAAAGCCTAGTCTACATATGGCACATTGCACAAAAATTTAAAAAAATAAGCATTAAGAAATGCTAGTAGGCTCATCCTTTTTTCTATTTTCATTTTTGCTTAGTAACAAAAAATGAATTTGCATTATAAATTAATAGAATTCTGTTTGCAGTCTATTGTGCTTTTTGTTGGTTTTTTTTTGGTTTGGTTTGGTTTGGTTTTTTGTGTGTGTGTGTATCTGTGTTTTGGTTTTTGTTTGTTTTGTGTTTGTGA
>VXBX01001489.1:19633-36785 GCA_013400415.1 Scytalopus superciliaris | reverse complement strand
TTCAGAAAACTTAGGCAACTCCTCCTTAGCTCAACTAACCAGAAACTCAGCTCAATTTGCATTAGGAGACAGATTTCAACATGGAGAATATTTGGAGACAGGTGGAATATGTGTGGGGTTTTGGTTTGGGGTTTTTTTTGTTTGTTTGTTTGCTTGTTTTAATACAAATAGCTTCCTGTATCTTTGGAGTGAAAAGTTGCAATAAACACTCTTTAAAAAATTAAAAAGTGAAAGCCATGGGCCAATACAGATAATGAGTTCATTAAACTAGCCACATCCCTTAAGTATTTATGAAACTTGAGGAGAAGCATAGATTTGTTTTAAAAAAAAAATCCTTTTCTGTAGCTTGTAATTGCTAATGGGATGATTCTATCATCCTTTCACATAAATAAATAATGCCAGTAGATTGCTTTAACCACTGAAAAGGGCCAGGAAAATACAGTTATCTCAGCAAATGCTGTAGCATATATAACAACTAAATTGAATAGTTACATGCAACCTGGACACATCCATTACAATTTTAGATTTCCCATAACTTGTCTATTGTAGTTTTATTTAGCCTTGATCTTACCTAAGTTTCAGAAAAGAGAAATTAAAATAAATTCAGACCCTTCCTGAAATCAAAACTAGAACCACAAGTGTCATTAATTGAACATCAAAACATACACTTAAAACTCCCTTTCATGCTGGCCCATCTCCCAAAATTTGATACCTGCAAGTGTGAACTACTTTGGATATGCACTACAGCAAAAATTGTTCATAAATATTTATAAACAATACAACAATTGTGCACAAAATATTCATAATTAAAATAAATTCCCTGAACAGTTCTAATGATTGAGATACTAATACAGAAAGGAATTTCTGGGAATTTTAGAAATGCCTTGCATTAAAATAGTATCCACTCAAATTGAAATACTTACACTAACCAAATTGGTTCTTCTACACAAATGGTGCTAAAATCCATGAGGATTATTCTTTTCTTTAGCCTAGAATTTCCCTCTATTCACATTTTTAAAATGCATTTAAGCTGGGTTTCAAAAAAATAGGATTTTTATTGCCTTGTAAAATTACATTTTCTCATCATTAAAGCATGATGAAGCATATGTATTGAGTAAGAGTATCTGAAAAGGCAATTGTTCCAACTAAAAGTGTGTCTACACATGCTTAACGTCTGCTCTACAAACTCTTTCACCACTCCTCTGCCCTGTGGATTGATGCAGGGATTGATCCAAATTGGACAGCTGACTACAATCTATCCTCACAGTGTTGAACGTGACTGTGATACTCATATCAGAAGTAGTGCTTAGCCTTTCTCTGTACGTAGCAGGGTCTGCTCCTGTGTATGGCAGCTTTCCACAACGTAACTACTGCTTATGAACAAAATCCCATGAAAACATGAGAAGTAAAACAAGTCATGCCAATGAATAAATGTCTCAACTAATCGAGTTGAATCCCATCTAGAGACGGAAAAGTGGGCAATTACAGTAATTTTAAGTGCAATTAATGAAATGGGCCAGAACCAAACCAATCCCATCCTGCACAGATAGAACCATGCTGCATCTAGAATTATCAGAAAAGAATATTCAGTTCAATTTCCTGTGTGAATATAAACAGCAGTACTTTTTTTAAATGAATCACTGCTCCATGGAAATGCATTTATGATGCAAACCATCTAATTCTGATTTAAAGAGTGTCAGCAAAGAGTAGCTTCTGGAAGCTCATATTTTGCAATGGCCAGAGTTCTGGTTGTGTCAAAGATACACTTTTACTGGATGAAAGCTTGCCACCTTTCAACCAGGACTCCTGGTATACTTGTGTGTTAGAATGTAAGGTCTTCTTAATGAGTGTATGCTGGCAGTGGTCAAATCATTCCCTAAATGTCTTCTTGGAGGAGCTGCTGGTTTGAGCTTTGTGAGATGACTGCATGAAAAAGTGTATCCATGTGTCTTTAACATCCCTCTATATTCTAGCATGGAAAAATCCTCCACAAGAAACAATACTTATTTTTGACAAGGTATTTTAGTTCTTAATTGAGTTGGTACAGTGTTTGCTTATGTATATCACTCTTACAACATTAGTTTTTGCTCCTCTATTTTTAACTGCATTATAAATGCATAAAACCTGCACTGCAGTTAAATTAAGGAATCAGAAAGCTAAGTGCTCAATTGAAACAGACACTTCCCAAACCTCATGAGAACAGCTACTCAAAACAGTCTGTACGAAGTAAATTCTGTCACTGGTTTTGAAAGCATTTACCCACAAATCTTGACAGTTGCCAATACTGAAGCTAAACTTGAAACATCATACAAACATTGCCTTTTCAGTATTGCAATAAAACTTATTTATGTGGGGAAAAAATCTATAGTGTCAGGAATGCATCAAATATATGAAATTCCTAAAAAAAGAAAGAGGGCAATACTTGCAAAAGAATCACAGAAAAAACTAAGCAGCTCCAGGCACTTGAAAGGTTCACTGCAGAAATGTAAGGTATGATAAAGTCAAGCCTTACATGTTAAATGAAAAGCTCTTTGAAAGGGGGATTATGCTTTTCTGATTCTAAGCCCTGTCACTCAA
The DNA here is from genome assembly GCA_013400415.1 of Scytalopus superciliaris. Classification (NCBI taxonomy): domain Eukaryota; kingdom Metazoa; phylum Chordata; class Aves; order Passeriformes; family Rhinocryptidae; genus Scytalopus; species Scytalopus superciliaris. Next base: position 34,208 of record VXBX01001489.1, on the reverse strand, counting down.
AGCTCTTCAATAAACAACTGTTGTTATGATAAAGGAACAATGCTGAGTAAGGCTTACAGACCTAACCCTGATCCTAAAAGTAAAAATCCAGTCAGACAATGTATGCACCTAAGAAAGCCTTTTAATTTCAGAAACACCCTTCTGCAAACAGGCACTCTTAATCGTCAGCAAGTTTAACTCTCCTATAGTTTTATTTATACAGATTTTGTATAAAGGTGTGTTCAGTGAATTTAACACAGAGTAAATTCATTAAACAGAGAAAATCTACTAATGTAAGACACTCATCTGAGAAAACTGTTTCAATGTCCTCTTTAAAAAGACTTCTGACACATGGAATAGAACATACTTGAATAAATTGCAATCAGTTTCTCACTATGGCTTGGTTTGGTTCTTTTACTATCACTTACTATTTCAGTCTTACTAAACAAGGAAGTCTAATGCAAATGATACATTTTTCTCTCTGCATATTTTAAAGAGCAACTTAATTCCCTAGTTTCTCAATTATGAGTTAGCTGACAAAGATCATGGATTTTTTCCTGAAAGGAACCAGAAAATGGTAAGTAATCATTCTCACATAAAAAGCAAAAGCTGGATCTCTGTAAATCATAGATGGTGTTAAAAATATGATAGCACTAGTTTTGTGAGTCCTATTTCTTTAGCAAAGGCATTTTTTATTCTGTTTTAGTATGGCAGCACCTGACAGTTACAACAAACACAACGGACTTTACAACCAACATGAAGAAACCTTTCAAGGTTATAACAGCAAACATATTTGAACATGATAAAATCAAATTTGATGGCATACATTCAGGGTGTCTTGTTATGAATTAGTGCAAGAGAACATGGCAGAATAGTAAAGGCTGCCTGAAAGCTTCTTAGCTCTGCTGCTTTCTAGAATATAATTCAGTATGGCAACACACTGGGTTCATAAAGACACTGATGTGCTGCAGTCCTGTGTGGGGCACATCAAACAGCATGATAACAAATGAAAGAAGTGACTAAAAATAAAGAAGTTGCTAGAATAAAACTCTTTTTCTGACTTCTAAAAATCACACCTTACACAATAGGTTGATCCATATTTGTTTTCTATTTCCCTTTTTCACAGGGAGCTCTTAACTGATTTCTCTTAATGAAAACAGAAGTATTCATTTTTTAATATAAATTTTCTATGATTCCTACTTTCTATTGTGAGATTGTATTAAAAATGCTTATGTTTTCTAATCCTGCACAGTGGATGGGAACTCAGTATACATAAAGATTTCCCAAAGGATTTAGAGCATGGTTTAAATCCTTAAAATTACCTTAAAACTCTAGAAAGCAGGAGAGTTCAGGAAAGCTAAAACCACCTTTTAAAATCCCAGATTTTAAATCACTCTTCTCACTCACATACTGATCTTTGTGGCAGAATAATAGAGCAGTTGCAAAACAGAGCAAAAAAAAAAATCTGTAAAAAAGCAGGTAATAATACAATTTACTGACTGGAATCTCTGTCTCAACAGAAGTGTTATTTTTCTATTATAATTAACAGTTTGATTATTAGCTAGCAAATAGAAATCAGAACAGGCAAAATTCTGGCTCCTTCTGAGATTATTTGGAATGTCAGCATTTCTTTCAGAAATTTTTATTCAATCTCCAAAAAAGAAACCTACCATCAGACATTGGCAGTGAAAAAAAGACACGCCTTTATTTGGTACAAACAAATGTTTTAGAAAATGGGAAGGAAGAGAATAACAGCAGGTTGCATTTACCTCTGCTGGAGAGTTATCATCAGAAGAAAAATAATTTCTAATAGAGAGTGCACGTCACTCCAAAGACATCTCAAAAATGTAAAAGAAAAAAACAGGAAGACCTTGGCCTTCAGTGCATAGGCTCTTTGCTATATACAGCATCTGTCTGAATGGGAAGGGAGTCCTTGAGTGCCACAGCAACCCAGCCAAGTGGAGCAGAACACAAGAACTGGAAGACCCAACAGTGTAATTCTTGGTAACTGCCCAGTGCAACACCACCCCTGACTGTTACTGTGCAAAGGTTTGGAGGGATGGAAGCCACAGCTGGGGGCTAGAGGGGCAGGCAGTGGGCATGGAAAATCAGAACATAGAAATACAAGGTTAAGGAGTTGTTTGTGCCACAAAGGAAATTGCCAGGTCATGGTGCAAAATGTTCCACAGTGGAGAAAGAAAGCAGTCTAAAACAAAGTAAACCACTTTAGATTTAGAGAGTGGATTACCAAAATATTGTTCAATTTTTTGAAAACTGGAAATGCTGTAGATACTACATTGTATAAATTAGTAGATTGAATTACTGTAATAATTATGATCAGTGACTGAAGCTGCTGATTCAGTCTGGTTGTTTAACATTTCATTAATTAATGCACTCAATTTATTGAAACATTTTGCTTGAAAGCATTCCACTAAGGTTTTATAATATTCCTCTGATTTCCTCAGGTATTTTCAATTATGTTGGCTATTCAAAGCATAAAGAAATGCACTTGACGGGTTCATACCTCTCCCATTAAGTACACTGATGTGCTCTTCTCAATAATTAGGGCTGACTGCATCCCTCTGCTTCTAGGCGTAACACACAAATCATTGCAGAATAGACCATACTTTAACTCTTAGGCAAAGGAAGTCATGGCCATGATTACTCTGTGGAAAAACATCTGCTTTCCAGAAACAGGGGTGTGTTCATGGATTAAAGTGTATCTTATTTAGTGCCCAAGAGGAGTTTCCTTTGTTTTGTTTTTTAAAGGTAGGTAATCAACTACTGAGGTCTTCTACTACACTTCCAAGCCACAAAGACATAGTGGGTTTCTTCCTTTTTTTTTTTTTTACTCTAAACCCCTGGCTAGTTAAATGCATCTTACATACAGGTGGACCTGAAGACACTTGACACATCAGCACAGACTACAGATCATCAAGTCTTTTGGGCTTGTTTAAGTGTAAGGAAGTTAATAGAGTACAGACCTGTGCCAATTTACAGCATCTGTAAGATTTATTTCTGCTTCCATTAATTATTTTTTTTCCTATGTGTAAGAAAAGCAAAGTGCATATTACACTTCTTACACTCTTCTTTAATTAGAACAAACACCCACCTTTAGTAGCTACCATCATGAACTTCTTAAGAAGATTAATTTCACACTGAAAATGGAACTTCTTAGTACCTTACAGACATTTTAAAAGTACACTAGAAGCTATGTATACGTGAAGTCAATTTGAATTTCTCTTTTTGGAAGACAGGTTTTTACATTCCCCTGCAGGTAAATGAAGGAAATACAGATGTATAACTAAACGATTCTGTGAATCTGAATTTGAAAAAGTGAGGCTGAATTTAGGACTGTAGCCCATGGGGCTTGTTAAAATCTGTATGAAAACCTAAGCATCATCTTACCCATCTCCATGGGCTTTAAAGTAGCTCTGATGTAATATTAAACAATGAATAAAATGATTCTTTAACAAGAGAGTATTAGAAAAGTAATTCTGTAAGCAGAACTGAACTTTGAGGTAAAAGCAGTGCACACCCTTCTTGTACATCTTTGCTGGGAATCAAAGCCCATCAGTGTAAAGGCCTATGCTCACACATCCCCAAGGGGAGTCCCAGTGTCCACCTGCCTCCAATTTTAGGGAATCAGAAGCACTCACAAAGCTGTTGCTGCAGTGCAAGATGCCCAAGAAAGATCCCATGTGCATGTGGCAAATCACCCAGTTATGCATGGGCTTAATCTAGAGTCCAACATACAAGTTAGCAGCATAGATTAGCTGGGAAGTCAGGGCAAGGGAAGAAAATGCCTTGCTGCCTCTCAAGAGAGAAAGGACTTGGCATAACCTCTCCTCCCATAATCCTCAGCACAGAGTTCACCTGTGTATGCAAAGGATGCCAACCATCTTTCAGTGCAGTTGACTCACAGTCTGCACCAGCAGCTCACAAACATACATAGCCATGGCAAGGTGTTCCAGCCAGAGCTGGAGGCAGAAGATCTCATAACTCTGGGCAGATGGCACTGCAGGAGGAAGACTTTGGTGTCTTGCTCCCCTGGTCTACTTGTTGGTACCAGATGAGCTTGCAGGAAAGTGAGGACAGAGAGGACAAGTGAAAGAAATAAATGTGAAGACACCCACCCTTGAAAAACCCTAGACCATTCAACAAAATCAAACCCTAAATGCTTTATCAAACAATCTGAGACTGGAAGGTTACACTTGTAAAGAGTCTATTCCTTTTTATCTGTCCTAGTACACTTACTGTTCTAGGTAGACGGCAAATAAGCAAGAACACAGATACTTTCCACACCACAGTAAGTGCAGTACATTGCACTATCTTTTCAATGAACACGAAATTTCTCTGATGAGGCCTAGACAATTCTTCAGATCACAATGTCCCTAACCCTCACAGAAACCGCATCACAAGAAACCTCCATCAAGCAAGACTGTTGTATAGCTATTGAAATGTACACCTTCCCAGCTCTCTTCTGAGTATTTTATTTCCTAACTTCAGAAAAAATCTCAAATTCAGACCTCCATATTAGTTGTTGTCTGCAAATAGAGGCTTTTAGAAGGTACTGTGACATTAAATGAAGCATTACGTTATTCTGCTTTATGTAAATCGGGTCATTATAAAGCCTTGCACCTGAAATCAATTGAAAGATGCCATCCAGTGGCTAACGGCAGCAGAGAATTAGGGTAAAACCCGCGGGAGGGTTCAACTACAGTGACATCTAGTGGTACATCAAAGCGGTAGAAGGTTCGAAAACAGAACGAACAAAGAATATTTTAATTAGTTACTTTTAATTTTAACTCAAATACAAGTTATTCCACCGTATGATTTAAAATACACACTGATAATTATTTTGCATCTTATTTCTTTTTTTATTAAAAAACATGGAATAACACATCATCCAACTTTATAAGGAACTTTGAATATCTACTACTTGCAAAAACTATTTTAAAGGAAAAATAATAAAAAAGTATTAATTCTAATAACCATATGGCTTTTAATTAGAATTATTTGTAAAGCTAAGAGTCATATGATCTAGTTAAAAGTAACGTACTTGGTTCATGGATCCTATGTGTTTTAAACCAAAGGCCTTATTGTAGAATGCAATGCAAGGCTTTGAAATCCTAATTAAAAATAGTCTATGGATTGGCATGTTGTATATGGTATCTTACATTTCTATAGGATCATATTTCTTGTATTTTCATATTATTTCTTCCATTGCATTCCTTTGATTCTGGTTTCTAATAAAACCCTTTAAAGAGAGAAGAGATTGGTCTGAGTTGATGCATGCAAGTATTGCAGATCCAAAGAATATCATGTTCAGTGAAAGTCACCAGTTGTGAAGGAGGAAAAGAAGACAGAAAACACCTTTTAAAAAGCTCCTTTAGGAGACAGGACTTATATCCTAGTTACTCTGTGTAAAAAATACTAATTCCATTGTGCATCAGCACAAAACAAATCTGACAGAGATCCTAGACAAAAAATGAATAAGGGCTCACATTTTGAAAAACCTATTAGTTCAGAAATACTATTAGAAATACCAAAGTACTCTGAAAAGCATTTTGAAAGACAAATACTAACTGAAGAAGAAGCAAGTGGTTTGCTTCTGTATTTGCTTGTAAGTTTTACTTATTTTGTACAAATAATGTACATGTTGTATTAACCACTATACATCTCTGAACTGAATGTCTGGTTAATCACCAGTAAGAATTACAGTGTCAATTGAACACATTATGCAGCAGAAATGCTGTGCAAATAAAGAAATTGTAATGAGGAAGGCTATGCTTTCTTGCGGAGATGTGGCATAACTGCCAGCAGCCTCCAATGACGCAGTGCTGAGACCACAGACTTCAGCTCTGCATATCATTTTGAATATGGGAGACTTCAGCTCTGCGTATCATTTTGAATATGGGAGATGAAAGGCACAGCAGATGATTTATGAACCAAATCCTGAAGCGGTCATATAGTTTCAGCTTTAAGTGTCAAGCTTGTAAAAACATAGGAGTTAAAATGTTATTTTGTTGAAAAATAACAAGATAAGCAATGTGGAGAATAATAGATAAGCCATCAGTCACTGATATTTGCACAAAAATTCATATTCATATACATACAGAGATTTTTTTTTTTTCCTCTGAATTTAGCGTAAGACAATCTAAAAGATATAAAAAAATCCTGGGAAAAAAACCAGTAAACCAATAACCAATGAAGAAAAAGATCAACATATGAACAAAGGAGTAGCAGGGGTGGGGAGGATAAAAAAACCAACAGGGAGTATAATTTCTAACACAAACACATTACATCCTACAGTTTGGTCACCCTAACTCCCTGGTATCTAACAATGGCTCCATTATAGTAACACATTTTTTCTTAGCTAAGCTTTAGCTAGCTTATACACCCACAGCTCTATATAGAGCTAATATTATAGGAATTCTGAACTTGTATTATTCCAGTTAATCAATCACTGTTGTTGAAGAACAATCCCATAAAAAAGTGGTCCTTTTGTATAGGGCTCACCTTTAATATGTGCTTAATTACAGGACTGAAGAATCTATAAACCTAAGTAAAGCTGAAATCCACTGCATGATTCACATGTGAAAAAACCTTAGCTGCATTAAAGAGGCTAAAAGTTTAAATTGGTTGCTAAAGAAACTTCATGCTAGATGCTATCTGCCATCTAAAAGCACTTCTGTGGCCTAGTCTTTGACTGTGGAAGATGTTCCAATGTGTCAGAGAAATATTTCTTAATAAAAGGTCGAACTATATATAAATAAGATAGTTATCTGAACTTCAGATGTGTCAGATGGTTTCTTGAAACTAAAGATAGCAGAGGTAACTGTTCTTTATATTAAACTAGTAATCTTTTCTATTTAAAGAAATTTTCAACCCTAACTGGTATTCATTTAAAGAAATAAAGGAAAGGTAAGAGAAAAGCAACACTTATCATCTACCTGGACTTGTGCTGGGCATTTATCACTATCCTGCATGACATCCACATCTCTGAACTGGAAAGGCAAGGTTGTGTGGATGGCAGAGTACAAGGAATGGGCTGGATGGTCGTACTTAGAGAGTTGCAGTCAATGCTCAACATCCAATTGTAAAGCAGCGATCAGCACTGTTTCTTGGGGAATGGTGTTGGGACTGATGCTGTTTAACATCTTGGTTGGCAGCATGGATGGTATTAAGCACACACTCAACAAGTTTGCTAACAACACCAAGCTGTGTAGTGTGATCAGCCACACAGAGAAGGAGGAAAGGGATGCTATCCAGGGGGACCTGGACAGGCTTGAGAGGTGGGCCTGTGTGAACCTTGTGAAGTTTAACAAGACTATGTGCAAGGTTCTGCACCTGGGTCAAGGCACTTCCAGGTATAAATACAGGCTGTGAGTGCGCATTGCTGAGATATGTGAGGCCTTAGGGTGAAGTTCTTGAGGGGTGTTGGTGGCCAAGAAGCCTCACATATCCCAGTAATGCACACTCATAGCCAGAAAGCCAACTGTCAAATTGTCACATTTGGATTTACCCATTTGTTTGGGACTTTTTTATATCAAACCAAGGGTGATTTGTTTTTTCCAAAGAACTACAAAAAATTGTCTGAAATCTCAAGTCCATTTTCTAACTTGGCTCAGAGAGAACACAGGGTAACTGAGTTAATTTACTGCAAAGAAAACCTCACAGGTTCTTGTGAAAAAATAGTTGATAAAAAATAGTTTTATATTAAAAATAGCTTTTAGACTTGTTACATGAAACTGTTAAGCTGGGATGTTTGGCATAATCAGAGCTATTTTTCCAATTATTTTCACTCCAAAATTTAATTTTACCAGGATATCACACACTTTCGTTTTCAGAGGAAAAACATACAGTAGCAACATCTTTCCAAAGTTATTCAGATTAGCACCAATCATGAACTCCAGTTCAAGAGTCAAAGTATATTAAATGTATTTTCCAGACAGAAAAGCTTCATTTTATTCCTGTAGTTGTGAATTTGGAACTTAGGGTACTGAGAAAATTGATACAGTGAGAATAACTTAGCACTACTGATAGTTCTAAATGTATTCCAGTACATTAAGTTGTAATAGCTGTATAATTTTCCATAAATAAATATTAGGTGCTTCTTCAGGTCTTTCACTCTGCAGTGTTGTTATCAAACTATCTACAATTCATTAGCAGGCACAGATATTTTTGCCACAAAGTCCAACACACAGACAATGTGAGGGCGTAAATATCATAAAAATCTTGGGAAAAGTTTAGCAGAGAGTGGGTGTATTCTTTTCTGAACAAAGCTCAGAACAGGGAGATAAAATCTAGTTGTGAAGCATTTTGTCAAAAAGCAAAATTCAATTTGCATGATAACAGAACAAGTTGTTCTTTCTGCAACACCTACCCAAGTCTCTCATATGCAAATTGATTTTTCATATTTTACTTCAATGTGAACTATGTAGAAGCTGGAAACAGTTATTCCACAATTCCACTGCTTTTTCATTCAGCACTACTGTTTTTTCCTGCAAAATATTAGTTACATTAATAATTTATCTTGTGATTTCTTTGGGAAAAAAATTCCCTTGGGTATTGACAGGAATGGGTAATTATGTTGTGGAAATGTTGTTCTAGAAGTAACAAAAGAATAAAAAACCTCTAAGAGAAAACACCAAATAAATTATCATGAGTGAGTAACCCGGGAAATCAGCTTAAGGGATCTACCTTCTGATCAGAACTTCAGCTTTTCAAATTAATAGAACTAGGTATAGTCAAATGGTGCTTACATTTTTATACGTGGACCAAAAAAATAAGAAAGAATTTATTTGCACTGAATAATATCTTTATGACAATGAATGCTACTTCACCAGTGTATTTACGATAAAGAGCTAAAAATGTTTAGGAATCAAAATAAAAGCATTTGTTACTACATGGAAGAGATGCCTTTGAAAAATCACATGTAGCATTTAGATTTTCAGACTCCATTGGAGCATGACTTTTTCATATGATCTTAAGATCTCAAACAGAAATATGAATTGATTGAAGATCTGAATGTTCCATTTTATAACTAATGTACCAGCAAAACTGTATAGATTCCATGCAATACAGTAATATGCCTGTGTTGCATTCAATACAGTAATCCATGAAACTGTGACCAGTGAATTTCACTTTTAAAGGAACAACTGGTATTTTGAATAGCCTTAGTTGAATTTTCTTCTACATTTTCCAAGCTAGTGTGTGTTGTTGCTAAATATTTACTTCTCTGTTAATGTTGTTTTAATTGGTGCTGAAGTGATCCTTACACACTCTTAGTTTTACAGGAAATCCAATTGCTCATGCCAGTATTCTGAAATATTTAAATAAATGCTGTTGCAGAAGCTAATGGGAGTTAATAGAACTGGCACTTAGAAGACGTTCCAGTGAGAAGAAGGCAGTATAAAACCATGTGTTAAATGCAATACTGGTTTACTGAACCAAGACCATGCTGTGTCAAGTGAGCCATGATTGCTGTAATGATTTGGGTATTTCTGTGTGTTTTCACTTAGCGCTCCTCTCAGCACTCTTTTGCCCTGGTTACTCAGAAAAATGAAAAAGATTTCTATATTCAGTTCTCTCATCTCAATAATCTATTTCCTTGATTATTAACCTTGCCAGCTATAAAAATGAGGTAGCAGTTCTTTAGCAGTCTAAGGCATCCTTCAACCTCAGCCCAAGACCAACAGAGAAACATCTGTGACACAAGCACAGAAAAAAGATTAATACTTAGAAAGACCACCTCACAAGTTGCTTGCAAAGAAAAAACAAGTTTCATATACCAAATTTTGCAGGAAACCTGTATTCATCTTCCAGTGATAATACTTCCAGCTAAGCAATGGTTCAACCTCACTGTAAATATTTATGACCATCAGATACAAAATAAAAATCAGAAAACAGAAAAGCAGATGCACTTTGTTAGTGGCATAGAAGTTATTTCTAAGACAATAAAATGAGAACTCACCAGGGACAGGTTTTCAGGACACACCTTGAACTGGGTAGGGAAACAGAAGAAAAACGGGGAATGGGAGGCAACAACTCACACAATCCCTTCCTAATTTTCACTTCCCCAGACGCCCATCACCAATCGAACAGAAATCCGGTATGACCAGACAACAAATGTTTTTCGCTTGCTTCGTTTTACCATACGTCTTTCACAGTAACTTAGCACCTTACTTATCAGTAGATTCTCAAAATCTTCAGAGGACATTGCACAAATGAAAGTGTCTTTGTGGAAGGTGGAAGGAAGTGACACGAAAGAGTTTAAAAAGATGTCAAAAATTATTGAAATAGAAGGAATAATTTGGGACAAAAATAAAATCAATGTTTAAGGCAGAAGGGTCCACTTTCAAAAATATTTATGATTTTCAGACATACAGAAATACCTCTAGAAATTCTGTTACTGTATTTTATACAGAATCAAAGGAATTAAGTTACTTCTAACAAATAAAATTCTTCATGTTTAACAGCATGTGGTTTTGTGATCCAGTTATTACTGTTTGGATGGGTAGTACTAAAAAAAAATAAATGGTGTAGATTGCAAAAGGAAAAGAGTCACATGGACATACTTTTTTCTCTTCAGGAAAAAGTATTGTTTCTCCTTGCATTTCCACTCCTGGGGACTTCTTAGAAAAATTCCTCTGGCTATAAAGAAAAAAATATGTATACAAGCAGTTAAGGACATTTCCTTATTTTAATTTGAACCAAGTGCTTATTTTGTGCTCAGTAATGTTTCTTGAGTAGCATAAAAACATTAACATGCTGTTTTACAAAGAAGGGAAACAATGCCAGCATTGTATGAGAAGACTGATTCACCAATGTCTTTTTTTTAATCTTGAGTAGAGGAATACTATTATTTCAGAATATGTTCAGCATTTAAAATTGTAACAGCAAGCAAATGAAGTCTTTGGCACAGCCATTGAGTAACATAGGCTTCATTCTTAAGCCCAAATTGTAGTTCTTCCTATTCACAGATAAGAATTATTAGTATCATTCAAAATACTTATTAAAATCTAAGTGCTAATTATGCTTTTGAAGTGCTTTCTAAACCTAATGAAAGAGTCTTCTGGAAATGAAGAGAGAAAGAAAGGGTTTGAAACCTTTGCTTATTCTCATCTAGTATACACCTTAAGATAAGTTTACCTCATCATTTTTAGAACTAGTTAAAAGTGAATTTTCAATTTCTGCTTCTCTTGGCATTAAGGTTCCTTATTGGGTGATAAAATAAATAGTGCTGGCCAGAAATAAACATTATTCTTTGTAGCTAGTCTTCCTGAACATAAAATATACTTTCCCTGAGTGTTTGTGTCTCAACTATTACTGTCATTTAAAATGGGTCAAAAGAGTTGCTGCTCTGTAGAGTGGAATAAATTAAACACACTTTGTTTTCAATTTCACTGGGATTATGTAGAGTGAAAAAAGGCAAATTATCTTACACTTTTACAAAGTTAAATATTATTAGTTCTGTGACAAAAAAAAATTAAATTCCTTAAAATTATATTGCAAAAACCAGATTATCTCAAGTACTGCACTTTAGTGCAGGTACAGTACTGGTGATACAGTATTATATAATATATACTTTAACATGTTTCATATTTTTACCATTATTCCAGTCAGTTGCATTACTGTTGTGTTTTCTGTCAAAAATTGGGATTTCTTCTTTACTGTGAAACTAGATATATTCTTCACAATATTCACTTTGTAGTTTTTATGTGTTCTGATACCTGAATTGCCCAGTACACTGTCAGTTATTGTTAGTCTCACATTTTAAGTAACTATATATGCCCTTTAAATGAATTTAGGTTTACTTTGTATAAGTCAACGGAACTAATATATGTAGGTATGAAACATTAGATTTTGTTTATTTTTTGGAACAACTTGTTACAAGTTCTTCTTTAGAGTTGTGTATCTAATAATTGTCATTAAAAGCAGTTATTAATTTTATAAATATTTATTCTGATCATTTATTCCAGTCAGAAACACTCAAAAAGCCATTTCAGTGCTTTATTTTAAGTTACTCTTCCCTCCATCTTCTTTACACCCTGACTTCAGTGTAACAGGAAAATTGGGAAGACATATGTTCTTTCAGCACATAATTTAATGACNAAAGTATTAGGCTGGAGAAAACACAGGGAAAAAATAACCCAATCAAAACCAACAGCAACCAAATAACCCACATCAAAAGAGNACTAATATATGTAGGTATGAAACATTAGATTTTGTTTATTTTTTGGAACAACTTGTTACAAGTTCTTCTTTAGAGTTGTGTATCTAATAATTGTCATTAAAAGCAGTTATTAATTTTATAAATATTTATTCTGATCATTTATTCCAGTCAGAAACACTCAAAAAGCCATTTCAGTGCTTTATTTTAAGTTACTCTTCCCTCCATCTTCTTTACACCCTGACTTCAGTGTAACAGGAAAATTGGGAAGACATATGTTCTTTCAGCACATAATTTAATGACAATGTAGGGCAGCATTCTTTCTTTGTAAAAGGAAGTGTAAAGGAAAGAGAATGTATTTTCTGACACATTTATATTCTTAAATTGTTATTTTTTTCTTATAATAATCTCTATTATAACTTAAAAACTTCTGGCTTCAAATATCATCTGAGAAAGAGAAATGCAAATTAATTTGCCAGTTTAAAAAGCAATATTGGTGCATGAACACTTGCATGCAACATTTAAACATCTAGTCAGAGTTGCATACATTCATATGCAAACTTGTGCCAACATCTGAAACAGATACCCGTTTCTGTAATTACAATCAATTTTAATTTTTTTAAATGGGGTGACTTCATTTTCAAAACTACATACAACATGTCCAAAGTATTAGGCTGGAGAAAACACAGGGAAAAAATAACCCAATCAAAACCAACAGCAACCAAATAACCCACATCAAAAGAGAATAAACAAACAAAAAACCCCCCACAAACTAAAGAAGAAAGAAGAATAAAAAAGAGGAAAAATCAGAAAAATATTTTCATCTCCATTTCTTAAAAATATTTTTCTTTTTACCTATGTATACTGATAATGATTGATATGAATTCTACAAATGTCATCTAAGAAGAAAGTGAAAGATCCTTCAGTGACCATTTAATACCTTGGAGTTTCTTACTTGAATACAAAAGGTAAAGTTTCATAAAACAAAATTGTTGCCCTCTGCACAGCTCTAGTTTATTATCTAGTCAAATCAGAAGTGATCTTGTAATAACGAAAATTTCTATGTCTTATGCTCTGGTTTAAGAACACCTTGCAAGTAACATCAGACAATTTACGAAAGCTTCAGGAAAAGAAGAAAAACAGATTCAGTTAGTGACTGGCTTTTTGGCTTCTTTATGTCTGAAATATTGTTCAGTTCATTGTTTTTTTTGGTTTGATTATTTTTAATCATCAGCTTTGACCTTATGACTATGCCCTCTGCTCCCATTTGCTCAATATGTGTCTCCAGTTTCATAGTCATTCACTACAAATTCCTTCATTTCTGTGTTCTTCGTACTGTCATCTCCCTTGATTTCCATCAACCTTTTCTCTTAAAGCACCAAAGAAGTATCCTTGTACCCTAGTCAGTGATGCTCTCACGGGATACTGAGGCCTTCTGCATATTTTTCCCTACACTTACTTGCTGAGTTTGTTCTACATGTAGAGAGTAAATTGAGAAGGATCATATTCTGGCCATAAAAATCACTAACAAAATATCAAAAAGAAATACAGATTAGTGAAACAAATCATTAGTTCTGAACTTACACAAACTTATAAATGCAGACACTTTTCTTTAAATGTGTAAGCAATCTTCAAGTTCAGCGGCACAATCTGTGTTTTGTCAAGCTGAAAAATTGTGATTTAAACTAAATAAAATATTTTTAAAGTGAATTTATTTGTGTACATGGTTTGGAGTTGTGCTATTCCACTGGCTGCAGTGCCACGCAGGGCCAGCAGGGCTAGGGTACAGACAGCAGATGGATCTCTACGGGACTGCTGACGGGTGTCACCTCCTCCAGCACAAAGGATACATGTGGGAAGTCCCACCTGTCAACACAGGTACCATAACGCCTACATGGAACCATCCTGATCTACTAAATAAGTTTCATCCAACCTACAAGATGAACTATATTTACCAGAATTAGTCATTTATGAAAGTGAACAAAATTAAAACATATTTGGAATTTGGAACTTCAGTCTGAGCTCTAACATCACATCAGAAGGGAAAAATCACATTACAGGGAACCTGTTCAGTGAATGGAAAACAGTCTGCTTTACAAAACTCTGAAGAAAGCCTTTGCAGACTGTTTTCAAAGTATTTCTGGAATATTTTGCCACAGCACTCAAACTTCCACATTTTAGTCAAGCTGTGTCAATTTCTGCTGAGTTAGTAAGATATAAAGTAGCAGTGAAAATAATTTATAAACATAAAGCAGCTTTCACCTTGCCTGTATACATCAGTGTCTTTTTCCAATACAAGGCAAGCCAAAACCAAAAAAATACAAAGCTGCTTCCATATTTAACTACATATGTAGAAAACTTCAAAGCAGAATTACAAGTTTAGAAGCTATTGACAGGAGACATCTGTTGCACCATCTG
>VXBX01001489.1:0-19528 GCA_013400415.1 Scytalopus superciliaris | reverse complement strand
CACAAAATTTGAAGAAATAAACCTCCCCTTCTGAAGCAGAGCATTTTTTTCTTTTTAGCCATTGCAAATTAATCACATCTTAGTCAGTGATAATTATAGTTCACTATGGAAGATATAATTTAAACCCAATTGTTAAAAATGTATTTTAATGATGTGGTGAAGAGGTAGTCGGACATAGTGTAGCAGCACTGACATGAGAACACCTTCTGACTATTGATTCTGTCAAAGGTAAACCAAAATCTAGTAGCTAGAAGCAGGAATACAGTGGATTACAGCAGTTTCTCTAAATCTTAATTTTTCTTTCTGTATTTTCATCCATGGCCTCCCTGTAGAAATCTTTGAAGTATCAGCAAAAAACTAAAGTCCTCATACTCCAGCAAATAGCAAATCCAAAGGTGAGTTAAATTAAAAATGCAAGAGCTGGAACTAAAACATATGCTTGTACTGAAACAAGTAAGATATTTTACAGAAAACACGAAACCAGAGGCTTTATGAACAGTTAGATCATAAGTTAAGAAGGACAAGCTAAGTGAAGAAATACATCCCGTTCATCAATGAAGAAAAGGGTTGTCCAGTCAAACTGATATACACCATGCCAAACGGCATACAAACAAAGACTTCTAGAAGACTAAGAAAGGTAATAAATCTTTTGATTTCTTGCCAGTTATGAGCTACTGTTCATTAATCTTGCAAGACAAAAAATATTGCAGTCTTCTAGACACAGGGAAGCTTTTCAAGGAACAAAGAAAATAAAAATACCTAACATAATTCATTAAAAAGGCAACACTGATAAACTGATCATTACAAACTAGTATACACCTGTAAGTTTGCATGGCATTCCTGCAACTGATGTGCAAAGGAATAGATAAAGATTTGTTTACCAAACTGAACATCAGAAGAAACCCTGATTATAAGTGCCTGGCAGCTTCCAAGTCCATTTTGTAATTGGATTATTATTAAACTATTCAACTACAAAACACAGCAGACAACAACAGAGCATTCAAAATGTGCAGACTACTGTGTTGCCATAGCCACCAAACTGCAGATAAACTCAGGTCTTTTTTTTTTTTCTCTCTTAAAAAAAACAAAAACAAAACCTACACAGTGAATCCCAACCATATCCAATCAGACAAATTTTATGCATTGGTGCCTATCTGAAAACAATCATACTAAATCAAAAGAAATATGCCTGCTGAAGAAGAGCTACCAAGCAGTATTTTTCATCCCTGGGGGCTTCTCTGTGTGGTTATGAAAGCAAATGTGTTATTAGATCCAGCTTCAGCAACTGATCTTGCCAGCAGCCTTTATATCAGACATGTTTTTGAGCTCAGAAGCAATAAGCCATCAGCCACCACAAGCTATAAGTTACCACAGCTTATCAGGTGAAGTAACCACAGTTATAAGCTGTAAGTAATAAGCTCCCAGTTTCTAAAACAATGGCACAACACTATTGATGAAGCTACAAGAATCTTCAGCAATACACTACCATTGCTAATGAAGGATTGATGCTGAATAGAGCTGGCTAAGGTTATTATTAAAAAACTAATGTAAGCAGCATGAAAATTGCTATTCATCTCTGAAATATTGCTGTTAGTGGAAGGAAGTCTCACAGTGGAAAGTTGAGAGATAATGAACATCTGAATTGCAAAAGAGAAATTTCATCTCTTACGTTTCATTTAGCATGTCCAGGTAGTAGATATAAGTAAATAAGCTGACAGTTTCTCCAAATTCACAAAGGGGCCCTTAATTTTGGTGTTTGGGGGTTTTTGGCCAAAAATAACAGACCGGTAAGGAGATAAGGGTAAGTAGTGTTATCTTGGACAAAAACAAAAAAAAAACAACAAAAAAACAACAACAACCAAACAAACAAACAAAAAAAACCCAAAAACAAACAAACAAACAAACAAAACCCAGAAAAAGAACAATAAGAAGAGTAGTACTTAACTGAACAATTTTCATCCTAGCAAAACAAAGACTTATACTCTTATTCCCTGCATCAGCAGCAGAGAGCTGTTTCAGCTCTCCATAGCAAGTCCAGTGTTCCTTGGGGTTTTTTTACTGTTCTAAAACAGAAACAATTTCTGAATGACAGTGGACCAGAATCACAGAATTATGGGCCAGCATCTGAAGAGTGTCATTCAAATTTGCTTGCAAAACTTGGATAAAGATCAATCATTAATCTCATAAATGTCTTAAGATACTTTAGTAATGAAGCAGTACTGCCGAAGGTACACAAAAAAGGGAAGCAATTACCTTAGCGTTTCTAATAGTTGGAACTGACCTACAAAGAAAGATAGATTTCCTTGAATCCCCATCATGTAGGGGATTGTTTGAAGTGATGGCAACTTATTCCACTGTTTAATTGTTTTCATGGCAAAGATCTTTTACTAAGCAGAATTTCCTCTTAAATTATTTGTAGTTGTCTTGTGTGCAAGCATGATCCTCATTGAGATAGTACATGCATTTGTTTGCAATTATCTTATATACTCAAAGACTTTGAAGGCATTCATCCCCACATTTCTGGCTAGTCAAACTCATTGAAATAATTTCTGACCACTTAGGATCAATGCTTACATATATTACGGATTATATATTCTGCAGGAATCAGTTATTACTCTTCAGAGTTGACATGTAAGGTAAATCCAAAGAGGAGCTAATCTCTTTGACAAATGACTGGAAGTACAGTACTTGCAGCACTATGGCTGGTAATGGTGGGATAAAGCAGAAGTTCCAAGTATTTCAGAAAGTAAATTGCTTTATTTTTACTGACACATTAAGAAACCTCTCCATACAGGCATTAGGAGAAAATGGTAATACGTGCAGTAGGACCCTTGTCATACAGCCTGCCTTGAACTGGTCATGACTGGACTATGAACATGAGCACTGCTACAGCAAATGCAGGTTTCATTTACCTGCAACATTAACGTGCGTGCAGCTGACACATTTTGGTAAATTACAAGTATATAATTTTTTTTCTACTGTGTATTGATTTTTATAGTATCACTAAAAAGAAAAGTGAAGAAATTGGTGTGTGCATTTGAGACCTGAGGTGATGTCTGTTTACACTTCCAGTTACTTTGCAAGGTGAGTAAAAACACCCCTGCAATTAAATTAACTCATTCAAAACAGAACTGAAAGCACTACTGATGCTAATTTTGATATTATAACATTCTGCATATGGTTTTTGCAGTGCTACTTTGGTAACTGCTAATGCAAGTTTTGTGTCTGTTTAATTACCCCATTGGCTGGTTTGTTTTTCTTTTTTTCATTTTAACCACTAGATGTCTCTAGCTCAATTCATGATAAAGGCAAATTTATAATATGTAAAATGCACTGTGTTCCCCCTTGAAGATAAAAAGAACTATAAAAGCAGGATCCCATAAGTTTCTTGCTATGACTCCACTAAAAAGTCAATGTTTTATATATGAAAGGTGCTATCCTATTGTTTTAAAACAGAAAAGAAAATTTAAAATACTCTGGCTGCAGTATAATTCTTAGCTGTTAGTAGGACAGTTAGAACAAGTACATGCTACGTCCAGATTTTTATTAAAAAACTTCATTTTTCTTAGGTGCATTACTTCTCAATGAAGCAATTCAACCACAAACAGTACTTCAAAACTCTTTAGCCCTTTTTCATAACAAAGATGAAGATATAGATTCCTCAACTGGTTTTGTGCAGCCTTTATAAACATGTTTTACATTTCTTTTTAATCAAACATTTTCTTTACAAACTGTTCCTTTCCCCCCATGTTCTCACATTAACAGTAGAAAAAATTCGGTATATTTACATCAGAAAATAGGTCCAGAAATATTACTGAAATAGTCTAAATTATCACATAAAGGAGAAAAAGAGAGTAATGGCATAGTGTTAGTGTCAGTGCTTCCAATTCAATATACTGCATCACAAACACAACATCATGCCATGGAAAAGATTACAGCTTGGATTAAATAATACTAAACTATCTCTAGAGGTCAAATTATGTGTTTCATGGTAGGTACAAGACGGAACATTTCTTGAATGGTGAAGTAGATTTGAGAGTTCAGTAAATAACAGTTGAATAGCAGAGAAGTAAGTTTTGTCTATTGTAAGGTAAAGGAAACAGCAATGGAGCAGTTTACAGGGATGTTTTTAAGAAAACGGTTCTGTCCCTCTGTTTGAAGCTTTAAGCTCTGGAGAAAGATTTACAAAAATGTAGGCATGGAAAGGAATCAACTCTCTTTTCAAGCAGTTTCTGAGAGAGGCACCAGAGGTGGGGATCCATGGTAGTAACCATGGGAGAAAAAGGTCCTACAGTGTACTTGGATATTCACCAGGTGAACAAGGACTGGTCAGAACTGTATAAATGAAGCCAAGAGGGAATCTTCAGAGATGGCACAAGGCCTCCTGGGCTGCATTTTGAGGTTTGGTGATAAGCATATCAATGGAGATGGGAGAGCTATTAAGTACAAGAATAGAAAGGGGAGTTCATTGTGGAGTTACAGAAGAGAGATTCCAAGCAAGCAGATACCAAAACACACAAGGCACAGAAATGGCTGGAAAGGGAGAAGTATAAAGAACAAGCATTTTGAAAGCCAATAGTGAAAGCAGTAGCATGGAAGTGTTCAGCAAATGCAGCTGCTCCTGCCCCTTTGCCATGTAATCATCCCAAACATTACTACAAGGATTGGCTTGCTAGCTCGTATAACTCATTCCTTAATTTAGAAGGAGAACGTTGTGAAGCATTCAGTTACAGTAAAACATAATGTAACCAAATGAATGATCAACAGTCAACCAAATGAAAATAACAGACTCATGTATTAGACTTTACTCATTCCAGTAGACACTTTCCAGACATTGTAAGGATATCACACAGGTGTATGTCCAGGCTTGCTGTAAACTCATTCTCTGAAGCCCACTGAACAGTTAATTTGTTATTAAAATTCTTTGAAGTGTCTTGATTTACGGTCGAATTTCTTCTGGGTACAAGAGTGTTCCACATAAAATGTGAATTTAATCAAGAACAACTCTACTTCAAACAGAAAAATGAAAATGAGAGCCCAGAATAAGCAATACCATTCAGGTTAATTTATCAGTATTATGGGATTGTCAGCAACCAGTCTACATTTCAAGAGACAGCATTTGCTTCACATACAGAGGCTGACTTTGTCTCCCATACAAAGGACAATTCCTTGCAGCTTAAGATGGTAAAAACAGTCTCATCAGAGGAGCAGATACTGGCATTTACTGCTTTCTCCTTTTGTCAAGATAGGTTTTGAACATCTCATGAATTAATGTGGAAACACACATACTGAGACTGAGTAAAGTGACTCCACACACACACATGCATGCACGCGTGTGAAAAAGATAATGCAGATTTAGGTAGCTACTTCAAGAAAACGCCATTAAAAACTGAGGGATTTTATTGCCATTATGAAGTACAAGAATGCCACAAACACAATCAAGTTGCACATACAGGTGCAAATTTAAGTCTAGCAGAGACGCATACATCAACTTCATATTTAACCCTAAAATTCAACGATATTTCAGACAAATTCCTTTACATTATTACACATCTAAAGAAAATCCTAAGCTGCAAACAAATGGAGTTTAAACTGCACAGTAAGGAATTGTCTTCATAAGCCTAATTTGTCCTTAGAGATTCTCAAAAAATTCTTCAGGCTAGATCAGTCTCTAATCTCACCTGATATAATGGGTCTGTTATAAAATAAAAACCTGGTCATTTCTTTTTGATTTGATAGTTTTGTTCTAATAATAGTTAGAGGAATATTTCTCAAATTAAGTGAGATCATGCTAATGTCTGATTAGTTGATTCAAGGGAATTATTCTAGTGCACTAATGGATAATTGAGAATATTAGCTTGCAAAAAAATGACCAGTATTTATCTGTCTTCATTTGTTCATCACTAATAATTATTTACTTTTACTAGCAGAATACTGCATTGTAAACTGTACAAATAAAACAACAGACATTTTCACTAGTACTAGAAAAAGATACAAAATTCTGTTCGTTATTATCTTTATTTAAGAATGTGCACCCCAAAACCACCCAAAAGCCCTCACAACATGAAGTCTTTCCAATCTTAAATCTTTTGTTTAATTACAGCACTACTGAAAGATTGTGTTTACACTGAGCAATGTACAACAAAATGTAGTGTAGAGCAAATAAGAATATTTTAAAGAATATCAGCACTGCTAACAAATAGCACCTCATTCCACAAAACTTATGGGAATATTTTCTTAAATAGAAGTAGTTGCTAAACACTCAGCTTGAGGATGATTCACTTCTGAGAGGTATGATACTGCAGAACAAAGATGAGGTCCTTAAAGGTAGTAAAATACATGTTTTCATATCACGACCCTTTAAAAGCAGCATTAAACTATAGAAGTACCACTGCTCACAGAACACTGCAGGGAAAAGATCACTGTTACAGAAACAAGTTTCACAGAACTAATGTATATTTGTGTGTCTGTTGCATGCCAGAAAAGAAGCAGAACCAGGAAGCAAATATCTAAAGTATTTAACAATATCATGTCTTCTAATGAAAGTCAAGTCAGTTCTCGAGGAATGTCTGAGAGTCCCTTCCACTTAGGGAACACAATATTTCTCTTCCTTTGTTCTGAAACACAGCTATTGCTGTGAAACTGTCAGAATAAGTCTTACCCAGACACTGTTAAGAGTAACAGCATGCAAAGCTATGCTATTACTTGGTGGATGTCTTCAAAGAACAGCTATGAAAAGTCACAGCAGTCAGAAAAAGCCCCAGGGGTTTGGAGAAAAGGGAATATTGCATCTATTTTTAAAAAGGGTAAAAAGGAGGACCCTGGGAACAACTGACCAGTCAGTCTCCCCTCAGAGACTCATAAGATCACGGAACAGATTCACCTGAAAGATGGTTAAAACATAAGGAAGACAGGGAGGTAACTAGAGAAAGTCAAAATTGCTTCACCACTAGCAAGTAGTGACTGACTAAGTGACTCTGTGGGAGAAGGCAACTCCTACGAGGTATGGAGGCAACATTTCACCAGATGGACATATGAGGAGGATCCTGTTCCACCTTCAGGAGTGAACCCTGACTCTGACTTTACCGTTCCCTGAGAGAAGTGGTATTGGACTTATTATAAAACAAGACATTACCCCTCATCTGAAGTGATATAAAACCTATGTGAAGATCAAAATTGTTCCATGAAGTTTAATGGTTATAATGCTTGCTTATCACTGTTTTTCGTAGGATCCTCTGTATGGAGGCAAAGTTGTTGTTTTGTTCCCCTCAGCCCTCCATATTGTCTTCTTCTCCTTGGTTTTCCCGCCCTTGCCCTCAGACTTTTCCCGCCGGTTTTCCCAGTTCTATGTGTTCATTGGTGTGCTGCGGGACCGTTTGTTGATTCGCTGTCCCATTTCCACGGTTACTCACCCTGTCCAATCACATCCCTGTTTCCACCCTACATCCCATAATACCCTCAGTTACTCCCTTATAAAAACCCACCATTTTAAATAAACTCGGCTCACTTGGAGCACACCTCCTCAGCGTGCGTGTCATTCCTGGTGGGCTCGCCTCATCCGGTCAACGGTCCCCGCATGACTCCATTCTATAATGGAGTTACTGCATCAGTGGACAATGGAAGATAAACTGCTGTCATATGCTTGAACTTCTGTAAAGCCTCTGACATAGTCCCACACAACATTCTTGCTGCTAAATTGGAGAGCTGTGGACTTGACGGATGGACTGTTAGATGTGCAAGGAACTGGCTGAATGGCCACACCCAGTGAGTTACAGTTAATGGCTCAATGTCCAGATGGAAACTGGGAATGACTGATGCCCCTCAAGGGTCCATACTGAGACCAATACTTTTTAGTATCTTCATTAAAAAATTAAATGCAGCCAGCAGGTTAAGGGAGGTGATTTTGTCCCTCTACTATGCTGTCATGAAATTCCAACATGGAATACTGCATCTACCTCAAGACTTAATAGTAGAAGAAAGATATGGATCTGTTAGAGTTAGCACCCAGATTATTTGAATCAAAGGGCTGGAGCTGCTTTTCTGTTAAGAAAGTCTGAGAGACTTGGGGTTTTTCAGCCTGGGAAGAGAAAAGTCTCTCTCTTCAGGGAGACCCTAATGTGGCCTTTCAAATATAAAAGGGAGTGTAGAAGAAGGACAGAGAAAGACATTTACCAGGCCCTGCAGTGACAGGATGATGGGGAATGGCTTCAAACTGAAAGGGGGCAAGTTTAGAGTAGATATGAGGAAGGTGGTTTTTTACAAGAAGAGTAGTGAGACACTGGTAATAGGTTGCCCAGAAGAGTTGTGGCTGCCCAATTCCTGGAAGTGTTCAAGGCCAAGTTGGATGAGGCTTTGAGCAACCTGGGATAGTGGAAGGAGTCCCTCCCTAGTGTAGGAGGTTGGACTGTGGTCTNCTGTTAGATGTGCAAGGAACTGGCTGAATGGCCACACCCAGTGAGTTACAGTTAATGGCTCAATGTCCAGATGGAAACTGGGAATGACTGATGCCCCTCAAGGGTCCATACTGAGACCAATACTTTTTAGTATCTTCATTAAAAAATTAAATGCAGCCAGCAGGTTAAGGGAGGTGATTTTGTCCCTCTACTATGCTGTCATGAAATTCCAACATGGAATACTGCATCTACCTCAAGACTTAATAGTAGAAGAAAGATATGGATCTGTTAGAGTTAGCACCCAGATTATTTGAATCAAAGGGCTGGAGCTGCTTTTCTGTTAAGAAAGTCTGAGAGACTTGGGGTTTTTCAGCCTGGGAAGAGAAAAGTCTCTCTCTTCAGGGAGACCCTAATGTGGCCTTTCAAATATAAAAGGGAGTGTAGAAGAAGGACAGAGAAAGACATTTACCAGGCCCTGCAGTGACAGGATGATGGGGAATGGCTTCAAACTGAAAGGGGGCAAGTTTAGAGTAGATATGAGGAAGGTGGTTTTTTACAAGAAGAGTAGTGAGACACTGGTAATAGGTTGCCCAGAAGAGTTGTGGCTGCCCAATTCCTGGAAGTGTTCAAGGCCAAGTTGGATGAGGCTTTGAGCAACCTGGGATAGTGGAAGGAGTCCCTCCCTAGTGTAGGAGGTTGGACTGTGGTCTTTAAACATCCCTTCTAACCCAAACCATTTCATGATTCTAATTAATTCACAGTGCTTATGCAAATCAACAGCCCTCAACTCCACACTTAGGTGATATAAAGCAACTGCATGTCAGTAATTATGCAGTAGTCTACCATCCTTCTGGAAGTCACTATTATCCTTAGATCTGTAATAAAAAACCATGAAAAATCCTCTGTCCTTATCCTAATAGAAGGTTGTTCCAGCTAAATAGAAATACCTATTAGTCGAGTAACATTTGTTGACAGATATCTAATACTTGGAGAATTGTATTCTGTTGAGAAAAGCATGTTGCAATTCCACCCTCAAAATGCAAATGAACCTGAAGAGTTTGATTAAAGTCAAACATCCCATGTTAGTTCTCTCCTGCTAGTGTAAGTGTTCAGACCACTTTTGGGTTTCACTTGAAATTTTAATAATGTGTCTTTTCTTATGCTCTACGTATTTGCTGCAAAACACATAATTATGTTTTCATCAGGACAGAAACAGAAGCACAGCAAGTGCCTGCACAAAATATTCAAGGAAATAAAAACATAGCTTTAATAACATATAATTTAAATTCAATTGATAATGAAAATATTCATAAATGACCAATAAGCTTCTAGTCAATGAGTACCTCTTACACATCACAGCACAAATCTTGCATCAAAAACAAAATCTTTCATCTGATGGCTGTACATTAAACAGATTTTGCACTACATAAATGTTCTAAAGATTTAAGTAAAATGGCTCTTTAGTTCAGCTAAGACTTTAGCTGGGATCCGATGTCATGCTTTGGCTTTGACTGCAAATTAATTTATTTCAGCAACCAAGTTGCTGACAATAATGCTATTGTTGTGCTCTGTAAATTGAACTAACCAATGACAAGTGAAGCACAAAAAGAGCCAAAAACAATATAGGAAAGTTTCAATTTAAAAAAATCCACTGAGATGAAGCAAGAAGTGTTACAGGGTTCCACCCTGTGGTGAGATAATTGATTTTTTGGGATGTGAGGTCCAGCCAACTGTTTCTGTTTATATTGAGATATCTCCAGGATTAAATTCTTCCTTATTTCCATTACAATCACTCTTCATGGAATGGATGAAGATAAATTTTTTGCACTGAAATCCATGGTTAAATTCCAAGTCTTATTTTATCTGTGCTGTAAACACTGACCAAGCCACTCAGATAAACTTAATCATGTACTGCTTCTTTGCTCTAATATATCACGACACAGAGACCTTGGTGATTTTAAATAAGTCACTTTGAAAACTGCTGTCTTAGACTGTATTTCCAATGAATTGCTTATGGATAAGGACACAGGGTAAGGCCAAAGCTGGACACGTTCGTATTGCTTTTATCATCTCTGATTAGCTACAAGGGTTTTTTAGGGGAGGAATGTAGCTTAAAGCAGCTGCATGATTTTTTACCCCTTTCCTCACAGTACACATCAGTTCCTGCAGTGTCTTGATTTTACTTTTGCTTTTCAAAGTAGATGCTCTTGGACAAGTGGAAATTAAGCAATGTAGCTGTTGTTGTTCCAAAATGCATGAAGAAATTAGATGAAAAAAGTAGAAAAATAAATGTCCTTGAGTCATGGTGACAGTAAATACTTATGCAAGTAATAAATGCAAAACAGTCAAAAGAAAATGCAACCATGTACTTTCAGGCCACTGGCTAAAAGTCCATACATTAGATAATATGTTTTCTCCCTCACTAGATTGTAGCATACATCATCACCATTTTTCACACTTAAAGGACAACAATTCCGTAAAAATGGTGCTACTTCACTGAGACTTTTCCAGATAACTAATATTATCGTTTATGAGTAAATCATTACATTTACAACATTCTGAATTTAATTTTACCAAAGCATATCTGCAGATGGCAGCCATAAACAATGAATTTTGAAGATGTAAAATTTGAATTATTTGGGTTTCTATATTTCCAAATTCAGGCAACAGGACAAATTGTCAACACCCCAATACAGGCAGAATAATATTTAAATTATTGTGCAGTCACTACTCTCTGAGCCACCTAGTCCTGTGTCACCCTCA
This sequence comes from Scytalopus superciliaris, assembly GCA_013400415.1. Taxonomy (NCBI): domain Eukaryota; kingdom Metazoa; phylum Chordata; class Aves; order Passeriformes; family Rhinocryptidae; genus Scytalopus; species Scytalopus superciliaris. The sequence goes on along the minus strand of VXBX01001489.1, from coordinate 8,372 downwards.
TAGCTATGAGAGTACAGGGCTGACTCATCGAACTTTTTCATTACATTTGCCTGTAAAAGCAGCAGAGCCAGAAGTCTGAGTACCAGAGAGACTTGCTGGGACACAATAAAAGATACTCACATCCCATCAGTTTTTTGGGCCCTACATTACATGCTCCTTATGCCTGAGTATGAAATAGAACCACTGTGCTAACCCACTGTACTTAGTTTTCAAGACAGGCAGATGATAACAAGGTGTACTGAGTGTGAGTGGCAAAGTATTGGTAGCTGAAGAGATAAGCTGACTAGAAGCTTCCCCAATGTCCAATAGAGCCGATGCCAGCTGGCTCCAAGACAGACTCACTGCTGACCATGGACAAGCCCACCAGTGATGATTGTAGTACTACTGTGATAACACATTTAAGAAGGGGGGAAAGTTGCTATGCAAGAGGAATGAGAATATGTGAGAGAAAGAGAAACCAAGGTCAGTGCAGAAATATGGGGAGGAAATGCTCCAATGGCCTGTGGTGAAGAGCATGGTGAGGCAGGCTTTGCCACCTCAGCCTATGGAGGGCGATGGTGGAGCAGAGATCCATCTGCAGCCCCTAAAGGACTCCATGTCAGAGCAGGTGGATGGCCAAAGGAGGCTGTGACCTAGTGGGAAGCCCACACTGGAGGAGACCCCTGGCATGACCTGTGGCCCCATGGCGAAAGGATCCAACACTGGATCAGAGAGGACTTGTAACCCTGCAGGGGACCTGTGCTGGAGCAGCCTGTTCCAGAAAGGCTGCACCCCATGGGAGGGACCCACACTGGAGCAGTTTGTGAAGAATTGCAGCCCGTGGGAAAGACTAACATTGGAGAAGTTCATGACAGACAGTCTACTGTGGAGGCAATCCCACTCTGAAGTCGGGAAAAGACTGTGAGGAGCCCTCCCCCTCAGAAAGAAGGAACAGCAGAGAAAAAATGTGAAGAACTGGCTACAACTCCCTTTCTTTGTCCTGCTGTGTCACTGTGGGGGGAAGATAGAGAAGAGCAGGAGTAAACTTAAGCCCAAGAAGAAGGGAGAGATGGGGAAAAAGTATTTTTAAGCTGAGAGTTTTCAGTTTCCCAATGTAGTTTATCTGCTCCTTTTACAACAATCTAGTATCAAAGGGAAAAATACAGTGTAGACAAAATAAGAATCAGATTCATTAACTTATCAGTGGAAGACAGAACTATTATTATAGGCCTTGAACCAACTCCTAACCAAGACACTAACTTAATATTTCAAGTTAAGATACAAGTCACAGGAGTAGCCTTAGTTGGAAGAAACCCACCAGGATTGTCAAAGTCCAGCTCCTGGCTCTGCACAGGACAGCTCTAACAATCACACTATGTGTCTGAGAATCTTGTTCAAACCCTTAAACTCTGTCAGGCTTCGTGCCATGACCACTTCTCTGGGGAGCCTCCTCCAGTGCTCAAGCACACTCTGGGTGAAGAACCTTTTTCTAATATCCAAGCTGACCCTCCTGACACAGTCTCGTGCCATTCCTTTGAGTCCTCTTACTGATCACGAGAGGGAAGAGTATCTGTCCTCTGCTTCCTCTCACAAGGAAGACTGCGGTCTCCTCTTCTCTATGCTGAACAAGTGACCTCATCCACTCCTCATATGGCTTCCCCTCCAGACTGTTTACCTGAGTATGTAAAGAGTCAACTGGTCTTTCAAGAACTGCACTCATTTACAGAAGCTGGTTTCTTGAGGTGTCAGTTCCCACAGCCTTTCTCTGTGGTGGTTCAGTGTAGAAAGAACCAGACTACTGCATAAGTCCATGGCACCAAACTCAAACCCATCTCAGTGAAGCCCATATTAAACTGGTGTGTTCATCTGACATCAGTGGCAGGAAATGCCATCCTGTTTAACACCCATAGGCTCCAAGTTGATCACTTTTGTCAATTCTTTGTCTTCTCCATGTGAATCAGCCAGGTAACTCAATCCCACAATGGCTCTGTAGATATTTAGGTTCACCTTTGCAAGCTTCAACTTATTTATGGCATTTCCAGTGGGAATTTTTCATTCCATTAAGGCTCTTTTGTGTACATATGCAGCTGCAACTCTAACAGATATTGTTAACAACAGGCCAATTGTTCCAAAGCTAGAAAGGAAACCTTGTGAAGAAAACACCATTGGGGGTCACAGGAATACTAATTCAGATAATTTGCAAGTTAGAAATAATATCAGGGAATGAAAATAGTATGGTATACAAATGCCCAGGTCCCAAAGTACTTGAGAGAGCTATTAGACATATTTAGACTGCTGTGCCTGCTGGCTGCTGTAGACAGAGATGGCACAGTCCCTGATACTGAAAGATAAAAAATCCTACTTTCCAGTTTACGCTGCAGCTGAAGGAGTGCCAAGTGCTTCACTAAGCTGAAGAGATGGTGCATGGCACTGTGGAGCCACACTAGAGGCTAGCACATCATCAAGACAAAAATATAGTAAAGCAGCATCTTCAACTTTTATCTTGATGTTTGGCAATTTTAACTGAAAAAAAATTAGCTCTTCGAGATAAATACTACAGTAACATCCCCGTTTTCTCTCCAAATAATAAAAATTACACAACTGTTTGGTAAAATTGCTCTTTTCTTGGTTGCCTGTCCTCATTCAACCTCAATCCAGACAGTCGTATAAAATATGTGAGGAGAAATTCTTCATATAAAGTAGTTTAGCATTTATGTTCCCAAACCATCCCTCAGAGAATAAAAATAAACTGAAAAACTCAATAATTATTATCCAGAGTGGGTTGTTGAAAATTTTGTTAATCATTCAAACTGTTTGTGGAATGCTATTCTTAGAGGAGTAATCTTTGCACCTGTGCATGTGCCTCTGTTAATTAGTTCGGCATAATTTCAATTAACATATAGAACATAGCAGCTGTAGCTCTCAAGATGCAATTATAATTAAATACCTCAAATGCAGTCATATTATAAAAGCTGTCATATTGTGGTTATCTCAAATGTATTAGCTTAAACCAATTAATTTGGTAAATGATTACCTAAATTTAACGAAATCTGCCAAAAATCTTCAAAGTGGATTACATTGTCAGCACTGCAAAATTCATCACAAGGGAAAAAAAGAACAAAGAAAATGAGAAAAATAACAGAGTTAGGTTCTAGATAGACGAACAGCTAAGTTATTTTCATCCACATGCTCTTTTGCTTATATACAAAGAATGACTATTTGAGGACTGCAAGAATGAGCACAGTTCTCTAAACCTCTGATCTGGGCAGCAAGGGTTCTAGTACCTTTCCCAAAATATGTTCGCATGCACCTGACTATTTTGTACAAAATATCTTAATTCTTCCATGTAGCGGAGGAAAATTTTATCTTCCTTGATGGTGACTATATAATAATTACTCAAAGACTTTCTTGTTTTTTAATACTTAGCAAGTTTAATTTGTTTAGGAAAGATTCTGTCTAGTTGTAAAATTCTTAAATATTACCTGTGNATGTTTTTTAATTTCTATAAATACTGTGAAGATTTTTGTGTTTATTTCAAGATAACCCTTTCTTCCTGGTTAATTATTAGCCCAGATGAAGCTAATGAATTTTCTGTCTCAAAGAGAGTTTCATTATACATAATGACAAAATGGTTCATCAGTCCAGCTTTGGTGGTCCCAAATGAAAACTTAATCATTTTATGCAACCCATCTCTCCATTCAGGGTAAGAATCCTGCTATACTAATTTATTCATAAGAATCTACTTTATCTTTACAGGAATCTACCTTAAGTAAATAAAATTCTTCTGACTTTACAATCTCCATGCTTTATTTCCTTCAGCTATTCAACACTAGACAGAAATCAGCTCAAACTCTACTTTTTTTATGAAGGGTTTTTACAAACTCTGTAGCATAGAATTGAAGAAAAATGATGTTGCAGCATACACTTCAGGATGTTTCATTCCATGATATAGTGATAAAACTGTTTGGATTTTCTCTTCATTTAGTACTCTTGTATTTTTAATGTACCCAACACTCCTCAGCTCAGACTTTCAGACTTAAAGCAGTACATCCCATTCAGGATGGTGAACAAGCTCTTTGAAATAAGATGCTTTTCTGCTCATGCAGTGCCTCTCCTTCACTTTTTTAATTCATCTTCCCTAATTCCTCTTCAGTCAATAATACCTAGCTGTCATCATCTGACAACTGGAGAACCAAACCCATGCAATTATGGCTTCACCTAAAATTCTTAAATTTGCTAGCTAAAAAGAAACATGAGGGAAGATGTTGGATGTTGGGGAAGGCGATGCTTATGAAAACTGGAAGAAGCACTTCACCCACTGGACTTATGAGGAGGACCCAGTAGAGCAAGCGAAGGATATTGAAATTACTACATTCCCTCGAAGAGTGTAGTATAGGACTTGCAATTAGAATTTAGAGAATTTACCATCCTTCAGGGTGGTATTGGACTTTCATTACACAGAAAAGTTATGTTACAGACTGATTGAAAAAGGAGTTATATGTCAGGTTTTATTGTATTTCCGTGTTCAGTGCTTTTCTTGTTATAACACCATTATGGCGGATCTGGATGTTGTTTTCTTCCCTCAGGTCTCCATTTTGTCCTCCTTCCCTCACGGTTTTCCCGCCTCTCCCTCAGACTTTCCCGCCAACCCTCTGAACCCTGGAATCCCATTGGCTGTTTGCGGAGCAGTTTCTGGTTGGCTGTCCCGTGGCCACGGTTATTATCTCCGCCCCTAGGTTTGCCCAGTCCGGTCCCTGTAACTACCCTCCATCCCATAATGATCCTGATTTACCCTATAAAAACCCCCATTGCAAATAAACGTTAGCTCATTTGGAGCCCACTGTCTTTGTGTCCGTGTGCTTCCTTGTGAGCTCGGTTTCACCGGTCAACGGCTTCCGCACTTGGCGCCCGAACAGGGGCCCTGCCGCATCGCCTACACTGTGTGTACGGGACAGCAGGTCCTTCGTGGCACAGGTGGAGGTTTGCCGAAGAACCTCCATTCAGCGAGCCGTCCGCAGCTCAGCGATTGGACCCACAGCCTCCCGCTGGACGAGGTAGGCGAGCAGCTGCGTGGTTGCCCCCCGTCCTTCCTTTTTCAATTTTAATATTTATTAAAAACAATTATGGGCACCATTCTCACTAAGGCACAGAAAGAGGAGTATGTCCGGCTTAAAAGCTTTATCTACTCCCATGGCCATCCGCTGGACAAACAATCCTTGAAGGCATTAGTGAAATGGATGAGTAAAAACAATTATCCCATGCCCAGAGTGCTCTCCTATGAGCAGTGGAACTTGTTGGGACGTAGTCTTTGGGAATCCATGCAAAGGCATGATTCCTTAGCCTCCCGCTCCATCATGGCATGGAGACTGATTCTCCGCTTAACTGAAGACCAGCAAAATACCACTTCGGGATCCAGGGGGGACCCACCGCAGAGTAGGGATCACGGTCGATGCGCGCGAAATGCGTCGGGACAAGAATTAGGGACTGAAAATAGCTGTGGGGAAGTTCTCCCCTCTCAGGGATTACGAGAAGGGGAGCCGCAGTCCCGAAGCCCTTCTTCGAATCAGGCTGCGCCACAAAATGGCCGCGATCCCCGCCCTTGTCAGCCTCAGGACCTTGCTGTACAAAATGGAGGCTTTTCCCACCCTTTTTCTCCCCATGGAGACGAAACCCAAAATGGCTGTTGCCTCTCCCCCTCAGCTGCGCGGGAAGAAGTCTTAGTTCCTGCCTTAACTGGGAATCTCCCATTACCAACTGATGGGGGCGTTGCTTCCCTTGGGAGGCCTCAAAATAGTCCCTCCCTCGCGACTGAGCCGGCTCCCCTACAAAATGGTATCGCCCATGACATCAACAAAACCCCGCGACAGGATGGCGCCGATAATCACCGGAAGTCCATCCCCCTGACGCCATCTTGTCCCCCAATTCCGGAAGTGACTGAGAGACAAAATGGCCGCGCCCATGACACCTGTTTACCAGGCCGGCCCTCGGAACAGTGGATTGTAACCCGTGATCAGGCCACAACCACCGATGACCTTCGCTTTTTAAAGGCTTTTCCGGTTTTTGTCAAATCCGATAACACCATCCGGTGGGAACCAATTCCCCTAACCGTGTTGAAGGACACAAAGAAAGCCATCACCGAATACAGTCTTAGTTCTCCCTATGCCATGAGCTGTGTTAAAACATTGTTCTCAGCTTACATGCTGACTCCTAATGATATTAAAACCATTATGCAAGTCTTGCTGACCGCGATGCAGGTTTCCCTGTTTGTAACTGAGTGGAAGAAATTAGCTCATGAGTATGCGGAGCAGCTTGTTGGCGTAAGGGGAGGAACAGTTATTACTGTAGTGGACAGATTAATTGGAGAGGGATTATACATAGGGAATGATGAGCAGGTAACCATTCCTTTTGAAGACTTGGTAGTATCTAAAGATCTGGCTCTTAAAGCCTTGCAGGTGGTGGCTGAGCTTTCGGTCCCCACTCCCTCTTTTACTAACGTCATGCAGGGACCTAGTGAGTCCTTTTTGGAATTTACTGAGAGACTGAGGGAGACTATCAATAGGCAAGTGGAGATGCCGGATGCGCAAGAGGCTTTGTTCATGAAGCTGGCCATTGAGAACACTAACCCTGACTGCCAGCCGATTCTAAAAGCCCTCAAGGACCCAACTCCTGTGGATATGATCAAGGCTTGCAGGGCAGTGGGATCACAAGCTCATAAGGCCTCCTTGCTAGCAGAGGCATTAGCGATACAACAGCTGAGAAATGATTCTTGTCACCATTGCAAGGAGAAAGGACATTTTAAGAAAGACTGTCCTAAGCTTAAGAAGGAAAAGCGTGCAATCCCTCCTAGCCTTTGTCCTTGCTGCAAAAAGGGACTCCATTGGGCCAGTGAATGCCGGTCCCTGTTTGACAAAGAGGGAAATCCCCTGTCACCAAAAACTTTGAGCTAAGTTACTGAACAACAAAAAAACTTCCAGATGAGCTCCCAGGGCGGCGCGAAGACAGAAGCAGCCCCAAGTCAGAAGAACTTTCCTCCTCTTCTCCCGAGTCGAGAGCCAGAAGAAATTACGCTGAAGTGCAATTGGTTCCATCAAGACGGCTGCTAATGGATACCGAGAATCCACAAGTTGTCACACTTGCACCTTTAAGCCCCTCTGAGAAAGTATCTGGAAGTTACCTTCTTGTTGGCAACTCTGCAGCGAATGACTTGGGAGTTACAATCCTGCTGCAGGTGTTACAATTCCATCGGCTCAATGCAGTGTCTGTTACTGTTAAAGCTTGTTTCCCTCCGGTAGTGCTAGAAGAGGATACACCTGTTGCGACTGCACAACCACTGCAATTGTTTAGTGATGCCCACGATGCAGGAGCAAATTGGGCACAAGCTATTGGACTGAAAAAGCCTGTTCTTTCATGTACACTTTCCCACCCAAAGACTAATCTTGTTATTCAAGTTTTAGGACTCTTGGACACAGGAGCGGATGTCAAAGTCATTTTGAGGCGAGAATGGCCCAAAAATTGGAAGACACAACGATCCTCCATTTGTATTCAAGGAGTAGGAGGTGACAGATTCCCTGTCCAAAGTTCTTTCAACATTGCGGTTTCTGGGCCTGATAACGTTACGGCTACTGTCCGGCCCTTTATTTTGGACATTCCCATGTCCCTGTGGGGCCGAGACGTCATCTCCCAGTGGGGTGTGATTTTACAGAGAATTTTCAGTAGGGGTCACTGGTAGGCCGCAAGTCCCTGCCCTTACTTGGTTATCAGATCAACCAATTTGGGTAAGCCAGTGGCCCTTACGGGGTGATAAACTGCGGCATATTAATGACTTAGTGGATGAGCATCTGAACAAGGGACATTTAGAACCATCTATTAGTCCCTGGAATACACCTGTCTTTGTAATACGTAAGGCCAGTGGAAAATGGAGGCTGTTGCAAGACTTAAGAGAAAGTAACAAAATAATCGAGCCAATGGGAGCATTACAGCCCGGTTTACCTTCACCTACCATGATCCCCGCCCATTGGCCTATCATTATTATTGACCTTAAAGACTGCTTTTTTAACATCCCGTTGCAGCCTCAGGACGCACATTGCTTTGCTTTCTCAGTACCTAGCATCAACTCCGCTGAGCCTTGCCGCCGTTTCCAGTGGCGAGTACTGCCTCAAGGGATGAAAAACAGTCCCACTACTTGTCAATTAGTCATTGCATGTATTTTTGTCTCCCATTCGGAAGGCGTTTCCAGACGCAGTTTGCTACCATTATATGGATGACATACTGTTAGCAACCGAAGCTTTAGAATCCTTGAAGCAGTTGCAAACTCTTGTTATGTCAACGTTATGCGATAATGGGTTTGAAATCTCCATGGACAAAATACAGACAACATCTCCCTGGAAATATTT
>VXBX01001485.1:255565-310370 GCA_013400415.1 Scytalopus superciliaris | reverse complement strand
GGGGGTCGCCCCCCGGACCGGCGGGGGTCGGGCGGCTGCTCCGGGTCGGGTCCCCTCCCCGGCGGAGCCCTGCCCGGGGCTGCGGTGGGGCCGCCGCGGGGACCCCTCCGGACCCCTCTGGTCCCCGGGGCCGCCTCCGGGGTCCCCTCCGTGTCCCCCCGGGCCCCCAGGGATGCTGCGGGGGCCGTGGCGGTGCCCCTGGCAAACCTTCCCCCTCCCAGCCCCGGCGGAGGAGGGATGGGCCGGGGGCTGCGTGCCTGGGGCTGAGCCGGGCCGGGGGATGCTGAGCCCACCCCCGGAGCCGCGGGGCTGGTCCCTGCCCGTCCCCTCTGCCGATGGGCTGCGGTCTTCTCCCCATCTGCGGCTCGGTCGTGGGATTCGCCGGGCACCGGGAAGGTGCTCGCAGCTGAGACTGTTCCGGGCAGCGGGCCTGGTGGGACAAGGATGGCTTATTTTGGTTTATTTTCTATATTTTGCTGCTGCCACTTCTTTTTCTGGTACAGCAGAGGCTCGTGGCAGGGCTTGCCCGGCGCTCGAGCGGTGGCTGCGGGCAGGGGACGTGGTGCAGCCTCTCGCCCGTGGGCAGCGAGCGGTGTGGGGTGGCAGGGAGGTGATGCCCCGGGTCTCAAACCACTGCCGGCCGATGTGGGGCCTCGCTGAGGGGGGGAGATTTGCGATGTGAGCGAGGTTGTGGCTGCGCTGGAGGCTGCCGGCGGTGGCTGCGGGCTCCGGGCTCAGCGAGGAGCTGGTTCGGGGGCCGGAATGCTGCCGCGATGCTCCCCGGTGGGGTTTGCGCCCTCCGCTCGCAGGCAGAGCTGTGGGATCGGGGCGGGCAGGCCCTCTCTCCCTTTCCCCTGGCTTTTGGCTGACACAGGTGCTTGCTTTCCGTGTTTCTCGGGCTTCCTCCCTCGCCTCCTCTCCGTGGGAATGCCTTGCGCTGGCGGTGCCGGAGCGCGGTGCTCGCTCGGTGCGGAGCCGCACGCGAAGCGGCAGGACCTGTTAGCGGTGCTGGGCTCGCAGCATCCCCTCCTTGAGGCACTGCTGGGACACCTCGGCTCCCTCCCGGCCCGGGCTGTCACCCGGGCTGGTCCCCAGCTGGTCCCCGAGCCGCCCCCGGGAGCGCTGGCTTTGCCCGATACCGAACCTGTTGAGGAGCGGGGATATTTCAGCTCTGCTGAGGAAGTTCCTTGGATAGTAAAGTAGTATCCTAGGAGAGACCTCAGGTTTCAGGGAAGATTTTGGATGGTGAATTTCTGAGGCAGAGCAATCGCATCCGATTCGGAATTAAGGCGAGAGCCTTCTGACGTGGTTGTATAAAGAAAACGCCTTTTTATGGGGTTTATTTAAATCTTACTGAATCTGTTGGCGCAGAGGTTGAACTTGCTAGATTGAAAAGCGCGTTTCTCTAATGGACCTGAAGCATCTCCTGGGGCCTGACCTGCCGTGGGGTCTGGCTTTGCCCCTGGAGCATCGGCAGGGCTGGATCTGCCGAGAGCCCTCTCTGACAGCCAGGCAAAGGCACGGCTGGCGCCCGGTTCTGCCCGGGGCTGCAGGAGCAGCTGAACGAGGGGTGGTGGCTCCGTGCATCCCAATCAGCCAGCGAGACAAAAAGTCCTTTTTTCGGGATGGCAGGGGGAGACGTCTGGGGGTCTGGACCCGCTGGAGGGGGAGGAGGACGCAGCCGGGGTCAGGGCCGGGGCTGCCTGAAACCCTCTCTCGTTATTCTCCATAAAACCTTGCTAACTCATTGCCTGCGGCACGCAAACCTGGGGGGAGTACCGTCCCTTGTCTGACTTTTTTTATGGTTCCTTGATTTTTTACCAAGTCCTATGGCTTACCTGATCCTTTTCTGCCGGACACCTGGATGTTTATCCTAATTTTTAATTCTTTTTGTGGCTCGCGAAGAGGAAGAAGGACACAAGGAGATGACAGCACCAAATACTCCGTCTCTCCCACACCCTGCAATCACTCCGGAGCCGCTCTCGTGCTCTCTCTCCTGTTAGCTGAACCAAATATAATCCCATTTAGCATATAGAGAGGGTGGTAATGGGCTGACGTTGTACCTTTCAGCTCGGGGTTGGAGGTGTCAGATGGGGCTGATGACCATTTTAGCGCAGCTCCTTCTCTATTTCACCTGCCTCCCTGCTCACCTCTCCGTCCCTGCCTCGCGTCTGCTCTTTTCAAATCCAGGTTTTCCTCTCCGCGCTTGCAGCATCACGATAAGCCAAGCACAGGAGGGATGTGGAAAGCCCTGCTCGCCGACCCGGCTTAGCTTTGTGCTTATCCTCTCGCTTGGGAACCGCAGCCTGGGAGAGGACCGGGGCTGGGGTTTGGCTGGAGAGCGACATCCCCGGCTCCCCCTGCTCCGCTCCCGGCTTGGCTCGGGATGCGCACATCTGTTGCAAGGCATCCTTTGAGCTTCCGACAGGCGCCGGAGCGGTGCCTGTGCCTGTGCCCTGCCCTTCCCATCGTCACCGGCACCGTGTGGGCTCCCACCTTTGGCCCAGCTGCTCCGCCCGGAGCACAGCCCTTCCCAAGGAGAAGCTAGAAATAAGCCTTCAGGAGGGAATTTCCAAGTGCCAGTGTCCTGCGTAGGAATTTACAAGTGCTACTATCCAGCCATCCCTTTACTTTTGCTTGGTTTTTTTGCACAAACTGTCAGGGGGGAAAAAAAAGCCCTAAGGGTAAACCCCTTATTCTTGGTGTGACCAGTGAGCCCAGGTCTTGTTAGCCTGAAGGGAAAGCATTTTGTCAAGTCATGGAAAAGGGGCTTGGGACTGCAGGTGCCTGTGTTGCCTTTTTTTGACTAATTTCTGGTATTTCCACTCACGAATAAGGTGGGAGTATGTGAGAAATATATTTATTTTCGTTTTCTTTTGGATGGTGCTGCGTGCGTTCTCGTGTGTTTAGTTGTCCCTGATTGCTCGGCATGAGCTGCCAGGGGGTTTGCAAAGTGCCCTCTCATCCATCCTGGGCGCAGCTCCTGACATAACAGGACAGAGTAAAAACCTTCCACTGGCCTCAAAAAACCAAAGGAAATATGGGTGTTTGATGATGAGGGAGCCCAAATGTGTTTGTGTGGCTCTGGGTCCAGGCACAGTGCTGAATACATGTTTCCAGCAGAGATGGGTTCTGCAAGCTAAAGGAATGATCAGATTTGGTGAAAAAGGGGAAATAGTAGCCTGGGAGTGGGTAGTTGGATGCTAATCAGGTCAGCCAAGTCTCAGAGACCCTGGTCCTGGTGCAGTGGGAATGCAGAGGGATGAGGCTGATGGAAGCAAACCCCAGACTCGTGTGATGGTGCCCAAAGGGTGCTGTGGTGCTCCAGTCCTTCTGAGCAGGCACGGGCAGAATAAGGAGTCATTAAACAGCACAGCAAGGCTGAGTAAATAGCTGGGGTTGGGAAAGGGAATGTTTTTGCCAAATATTCATTAGGATTTGAAAGCACATTTCAATTTGACCTTGTTCTGCTGCTGCAAACATTTTGAGCTCTCAAGCACTGCACACGTCAATACTTGAGTGAGGCAAATGTTAAGCCTGGATGTTGGGTGGGTGGCAGTTTGGGGAGGCACTGCCTCCGTTGGAATGCAGGAATTTGGAGTGTTGTGGCTTACGGAGGTCCCTGGTGTGATGGAAGTGGGGCACATAACACACCAGTGGGAATTTGGGTCCTCTGGTGACCCAAGAGCACCTTGTGAAGTGGTGGTGGGTGGTGGGGAAGACAAATGGAGCTGAATCCAGAGGACATCATGACATGTGAATGATGTTTCTGCTGGCTGAGCCCCTGGCATCCCTCCCCTGAGAGCAGAAAGATTTGGAAAGGGATGGAGCAATGGCAGAGTAGTGTCAGGAGAGAGACCTGAGGGGGCATCAAGCTTGTTATTGCACAGTCCAGCTTTCAGTCGTTCCAAAAATGAGCTGCTTGGGAGCCTGCTTGGGACTGTGCAGGAAAGGGAATGGGCACGGAGCTGCTGCAGGCAGTATGTAGAGGCAACACAGCCCTTTCCTTAGGGACAAAGAGAGCAAACTCCTGCCCAAATCAGCTCTGCAGCTTCCCAGATAAGTGGCAAACATGGATGGGCTCCCTCCTTCCCCGGGTCACTCCCAGCCACAGCTGAATTTCTGGAGTTCTTCTATTTTGGCTGCCATCCATTTTCCACCAAGTCACATCATGAGAAATGGTGAGAAAAACAGGGGATGTGTGTTTGTAGGAGCGAAAGGATCTGTGCTTTATTTATTTATTTCTCACAACTTTTGAATTATTAAAGCACGTTCAGCAGAGATTAACTTTCCCTGCTCAATATTTATTATTGTTTCATTTCCCTGGAAGTTGGAGCTGCAAGAGCTTTGACAAATGGGCTGGAAGGTTCTGTAGTTTCTCCATGGCTAATCTAAGTACGTCCGTATCCTTTGCTGAAAAGCTAATTTGTAATTTCCTCTGGTAATGCCGCTTAGTGAATTATAACGATCCTCCGGGGTCTGCTTTTCCTCCCGCTCCTCTGCCGGGGGAATAACGCTGCCATTGGAAAACGGTGTGAAACTTGGAAACTGGCCATTAGTCCCCGAAGTTTTTGGTCTGATAGCAGAAATCCAGAAAGCCTGTGGGCCATCTGCTCTGTTTTCTCTCACGTCTGGGTTGGGAAGCCTCTGCCTGCCCCCGGTTTGGTCTCGGGGATGGGAGTGGTGACCCTGTGCCGATGTCACAGCCCGTCTGCCCGCCTGGGTTTGCATCACTGACCACAGAGGGATGATGTGCTCAATCCCTGCTTCTGGAAACCTCTCCCACCACCTCAATTATAACCAAGTGTTATCAGTCTTTTGAATAATTGAAGAGGCTTTCTGTTGAATATTTAATTACAATAATATTTGGTTAGCGGGGGTTGTTGGGCTCCGTTTGTGCAATTGAGAATTGCTGCAAGAAAACAACCTGTTAAAAGAAAATGTTGTCTATGATCACTGATTTATCTTTTTTTTTTTCTTTTTAAGCTAATCAGTTACTTAGTTGAAATTGGTTAATTAGCTGAGCTCCATTAAGACTCTTTGGCATTTACACTTGATGTTTCTAAATAATTATGGTTTTGCCTGCTAAAGCCCACAACCCAGGGTGACCTAATTACTATTAAAATGAAGCGTGCTTTGGTCTGGCTTTAATAAGTTCCTGCTGGGAGCCCCGTGGTGAAAAATCACAGAGGCAACAGTTCAAAGGGGAAGGGGCTTGTGCCGAGCCCTGGATGGGGAAGATGAATGTCCTTCAGCCTTGATTCTTCCAGCCTAGACCCAGCATGCTCATGATTTGGGAGGAGAGGAGCCCCAGAGCATCCCAGGGCCGACATCTCCGTGCCATCCACTTATGGGACCACTAGAAGGTGATGGCAGGTGGTTGTCTGGAAGAGCAGAGAGTTGGTTTTAGTTAGTTAATGAGTGTTAATTTGCTTGTTTTCTCTTCTAAGTCATTCCCCTTAAGCACGTGGGGTCCTTTCAAGGACTTTGCAGATGGGGAGAGAAAAAAAATACAATATGACGTTAATCTTGTTTTTCCTTTTAGCAGTGTTAGGGTTATTCAGGTTATCATTAAGATCTAGTGGAAGGTGTCCCTGCCCATAGCAGCGGGTTGGAGCGAGATGATCTTTAAAGGTTCCTTCTAACCCAAACCATTCTGTTATTCTAGGATTTTATTTATTGATTTATACTTTGGAAATAGCCATGCCAAGTAATTAGGGATTAGTAAAGCCTCAGGTATGTGCTTGTTAGTGTAGTGAATAAAGTGTTTATTATCCAGGGAGGCATCCAGTCAGGGTTACTGGTGGTTGCAGCTGCTGGAGGTTTAATTTGTTGTGCAATGGGTAAAAATGGTGGCTGGGAATAGGTGAGAGCCTGTGGAAATCCTCACTTTTAGGCTGTTTCCTGCCATCCTTAGTGGGTGTTCATCAGGACTTTAGAGGATTGCTTCATTGTCTTTTCTCCCCAAAAGTCCTTCTCACATTCTGCCTGTCTCTCCAGTCGCCAGTACCTTGTGTGCCACATCCCAGCAGCAACTGGGCACCAAGCTTTGGATTGTTCAAACCCAACCAGCATTTTCCATGGATTGCTCTGAGCACAGCTGGGTTTTGGTGTCTTTGCCTGGCTGTATATTGCATTTTTGAGGGGAAGGGCAGCTCAGCCCACTGGATGCTCTCCTCTCTTGGTTTTGCCATCTCCCAGGGCCCTCTCTAGTCCTGGAAAGCCTTGGATGTTGCACATCCACATCTTTCCCTTCCTTTCCATATTTTTCCATGTACAGGGCAGAGAATGGGGACACCTTTTCTTGCACATCCTGAGGCTGGGCAGGTCACCTTCTCGTTGCCTTCTGGGCTTGACTCTGAGTGGGAGCTGCTTCTCCTTGAGCCCCAAAACCCGGGAAAACAGGGTTGCTGTGCCTGCTTGAGCACCAGGTCAATCCCCCTGTGCCCTCTCCCTGCCACGGGTGCTGTGGGTGAGCTGGCAAGTGCCACCCAAAATGCAGCCGGGTGACAAAGCCGAGGGGGACCCGGAGCTGGTGTCGGTGCCCTGTCTCCTGGTGCTAAAACCCACCCCACGGGTGGAGGGACGGAGCAGGGAACGGCAACCTTTGAAGTTTTATGGAGGTTTTTCATTTCTTTTTTAGCAATCAGAGGCCAGGGACGGGCCTTTGATTACTGGAGGCCTACGCTTGCTTCAGCCGCAGGGTTGGAGCCGCCTCATTATCATCCTCGCTAGGGTCCTGTTGATAGGAGCATAATTGCTTTCTGCTCAAAAGACATTAAATCACCACGGAAGAGGCAAAGGGGTGTGAATTACGTCTTCCCTGGGAAAACCAGGAACTCAGCAGAAGAGTTGGAAAGGACACACCATCCTCCAGGGGCAGGAGGAGTCTGGGGCTGGCTGTGTGGGTCTGCTCCGGTCCCACTGCCCTCTGGCTGGGGGCAGCAGGGAGGGGGACAGCCCGATGCTCTGGGCACAGGCTGGGGCTGGCCTTAGTGCTGAATTTTTCACCCAACACCTGTAGCTTCCCATTTCCAGATGCCCAGGGAAGGAGATGAACACGTAGGGACAGGGCAGGAGCAGAGTGCTCTTGGAGTGCTCCATTAAACCCTGTCTCTATTTCTAGTTTGAAACAATTGTTTGGAAATAACAGAATTGTCAGAATTGTGCTGTCAGAAGTACTTGTTATAACGTTTTTGGCTAGTCCAGGACCTTTGCCTCCTGTGATGTACCCATGGAGCTGGCGAGGTTCTCCATGGGTATCTGTGCCCATGGTCTGTAGCAGCTTTAGGGTGCTGTCAGTGGTCACTCCATCCCTGCACTTGTCCCCTGGTTGTTTTTAAAGCAGTGATCTTTATTTTAATAATGGAAATTATGGGCATGACCTGGCTGCAAGCAAACCCAAGATGGACAGAGCTGCTCCCCAGCCCGTGGGGTTTGGCTGAAGTTTCCAGAAGCTCCACACAAGTGGGTGAGTCTCTTGGAGATGCTTTGCTGCCTGTGCTTTGCCCCTGGAGAGGAAATTGCTGGTGAGGGTCTAAGTCATTTGAGCCCAACAGAGGCACTGTGAGATCACATCTAGTGATGTTATTTGAACCAGAGATGGAGCTGTAAAGTGGTAATTTCTGGTTTAATAAACTAGAGGAGGATCAGCTCTGTGCCATGTTTCCTGGGGAGGGACTTGTGGCACCTTGAGCCACGTCGTTGTGCCAGGTAACCTCCCTCTTGCTCAGTGAAGTGCAGAAAAGCACAATCTGTCCAGGAATTAAAGGCATTGATGCCTTTTTGTTTGGCCCCAGCTTGGGTTGAGCCATCCTGAGCTCTGTCCATGGGCTGGCAGTGCTCCCCCTGACCCAGGGATGCTGCAGCTGACCTTGTGGAGGAAAAGGGGTGGGTGCTGGCTGATGGGAGCTCTAAGGTCACGAGCTAATTGTATTCAGTATTTGAAGATCAGCTTTATTCTCTCTCTGTGTGCCGTGCGTGGGCTATTTCAGCAGCAGCTGCGCTGCTGGGTGCTCACAGCCTGGCTCTGGAGCCTGATGAAAGCCACAGAAAGATGCTTGTTAACCTCAGTGGGCTTTGACTGAGGCTGGAGAAAAGGGGCTCTTTGAGAAGGACACTACTTCAAGCCCCCTCCAGCTCTGCCTTTGTGTGCTGTCACTGGGCTCTGCTCTGTAACTCGTGGGAAGGTGGTCCAGCTGCTACCCATCCTTGGGACCCACTCAGCAGCATTCCCCAAAGTGGTCCAGCTGCCTCCCACCAGTGGAATCCACTCAGCATCCCTGAAAATGGTCCAGCTGCCTCCCACCAGTGGAATCAACTCAGCATCCCTGAAAATGATCCAGCTGCCTCCCACCAATGGAATCCACTCAGCAACATCCCCAAAAGTGCTCCAGCTGCCTCCCACCAGTGGGACCCACTCACAGCATCCCCAAAAGTGCTCCAGCTGCCTCCCACCAGTGGGACCCACTCACAGCATCCCCAAAAGTGCTCCAGCTGCCTCCCACCAGTGGGACCCACTCACAGCATCCCCAGGGCTCCCTGCTGATGGGCCTTGAGGAGCAGTGGGGGGGCACCAACCCTACCCTGTGCCCTGATAACTCCTGTGTTTTCCCACTCTGCACCCCACAGGTTGGGTGTGTGATTTGGTTGTTCCCAAATGTCATCTCCTGAGTCACTAGCCCAGCAGATTTTTGGAGGTGGTTTTGTGGCAAGGCACGTTTTTATTTTGTTCTTTAAAGCTTTGCAGCATTCAGGGGAAACTGGGATGTCTTTGAACCATTTAAAGTATTCCTAATAGGTTACCTTGAAAGCTTTCTGCAGTCTTGAATGAATCAAAGTGCAAATGTTTATAATGCAACACCCACACAGGCTGGGAGAGGAATTTTATTAAGGCAGGAGAGTCAGAAAACAATAATAATAAAACATGTTTTATGAAGTTGGTGAGAAACTTATAAACTAGGTGAAGTTTTACAGCAGATGAATTTGATACAAGTTGTAAATTTGAATTCCCAGGCTGGTCCTCAGGTCTTGCTCTTTATTACCTGAAATAACATTCCCCACTTTTAATAGCTGGCTGCGGCACAGCGAGCGCGGTTTTATCTTTCTAAATGATCCGCCGTGCGTGTCGTATCGTCAGACTCTCCCCCATCCTGAGCACTCCAGCCTTGTCCTTCAGCAGCACAGCGGCTGCTGCCAATTAGCAAATTGCTGCTGGTTTGCTTTGCTGCCACAGAGGGGGCTTTGCAAGTCCTTCCAAGCCTTTTCCAAGCCTTCCTTGAGGCTTTTCTCCAGCAGAAATCGCTTCGCTGTCTGATAAGAGGATGTTTTGTTAACACATCAGCAAAAAGGGACTGAAAGATGCTATTGATAAACGGGTGTATTTTAGTAGCAACCTGCTGTGCTTCCCCACTCCTGGCACTGCTGGCAGGGGTGTGGGCACTTGCCAGGGCATTGTTGTGAGGTGACCGGTGGCCTTTCAAGGTGTTTGGTGCTCTGTTCCCATTTTTGCTTCCCATGTTTCCCTGAAACCCCTGTTTTTCCCAGTGAGGAGGCTTACTTGTGGTGCAGTCCAGGGATGGGAGACGTATTGGTGCTTGAGCTGACTTTGTCCCCATGGGCTTCCCAGGGGTGCCATGTGATGACCCAGAGTACCCTCTGTGCCCCCAGCCCCTCTGTGCCACTTGACTGTCAGAAGCTGTACTGAGGGAACAGTATAAAAATGGTTTCTCAGCCCCCTGTCCTGTCTGTGCACACACCAGAGGATTATTCCTTTTGAAAAATAAGTGATTACTTAAGTAAGGCATTTGAGCTAATGGCCAGCTTATTCCCTTTAAAATGGGAAAGTAATTAGGGATGTTTTTTTAAATAGGCTTCCCACCCTTGGATCTGCTGGGATTAGCCTACGTGGGTGTGTAAATATTTTAGTTTCCAAGGACTTTTTTTTTAAACTTTTTTATTCCACTCCCCTTCCTTGAAGAAACATCAGCGATAAGGGACTGAAATGAGGCAGCAGCTGTGCTTGGACACTTTCCCCAGCATCCAAAATATAATTGAATTTAAAGATGACCCACAGAGGAGAATGAAATGACGGTTTTGCTGGTGTGATGTACTGTGGAGGGTTTCCTCTGCTTGTGTGTGGAGCTGGAGGGACGGGGTTGTGCCTTGGGCTGCTGGGAGGTTCGGGGTGATGGAGAACAAGTCCAGCCCTGAGTAAGAGCTGTGGTTGAGCATGGTGGGCCTGGCTGTGTCTTCTGCCCCTGGCTGCCTGCTGGCTTGGAAGGATTTTTGAGCTTGTTTCTGCTCACGGAGGTCTCTCTTTAACATCCAAACAATTTAGACTTTTTGCACTGAGGCGCTTTGATGTTTGGCTTCAAAACCACGTCTTGTTTTGAAACTCGCTACGGTGCTTGCGACGTGTTGGTAAAGCTGGGAAGGCGAGCGAAAAGAAGCCGAAATCACAAGTAAAAGATGTACTTGGATGCAGAAATGGTTTTAACCGAGTGATCCGATGGAGCTGCAGATTAAAGGAGCAGTTGAAACCAGTAACTCACACAGCTCTCCTGGAAATCTGCATCCCTTGAGACACCTACAGCTGACAAGCATCTTGCCAAGCCAGAGGAGGCCACATCTTGCATTCCCCATCCATCTGAGGAGTAAATCCCAAGCCCTAGTGAGGCATCAGAAAGCCACCAGATGAAAACCTGGCTCAGCAGCAAACCTGCCCAGCCCCAAGGTTGGAGCTGTCATGGTTGTGTTGCGTGGCTTTCAGCCCCATCCTACTGCTGGGAGGTGCTTAGGAGGTACTTTGGGCCATTGGTGCTCAAAAGGTTCATGCACCCATCACTTCTGTTTGTGGCAGGGGTTATTTATTGCACACATTCACCCGGGGCTGCTTTCAGGTGCCTTGCTCATTTTTTCAAAGGCTGTATTTGTGCTGTTCAGCTGTTTTTGGCAACTTTGGGACTTTTTGTTTGCTTGCTTGCCTGCTGGAAAGCCTTCAGAGGTTGTTTAAGAGGCAAGGGGAGCCTGCAGATCCAGAGATTTTTTTTTCTTGTTATTATTATTATATATTATTATAATTAAAACATATTTTTAGCAGCTGAAATTCGAACCCGTCTGGGTATTTATACAGCAAGATGTTTTGGATGAGGAATAGGCCAAGAGAATCACGTGTTTGGGGCCAACGTGAAACAAAAGAATCCATTTATTATCCAGGCAGGAAATTTGTTCCTCGGGATGTTGTAGCTGCAGACATAATGATTTCATTTCCTCTGGTTCACCCAGATTAATGGCTTGTGCTCTTTTGTTTGTGTGCCTGTGTTATTTCTGCAGCACGGCTTCCCCTCCTGCTCCGTGCGTGTGCGAACATGTGTGCGAGTGCCCTGGGCAAGGGGGGGATTGGGGTCTCCAGCCTGCAGCAGGCTGCTTGGCATGGTGGGCTGGGAGGCTGGGAGAGCTGAGCATGGCCTCTGGGACCACCTGGGCAGCCCTTCCTGGCAGTGATGGATGTCCTGGTGTGTGTCCATCTCCAGGGGTCTGCTTCTCCCATGTTCCCGGGGGTCTTCTCCTGCATCTCTGCATCTCCTTAGTTGTTCTCCTACTTACATTTCTGTAAGGGCCATGAGGGGTGTTTTCCTCTGAAGGTGTGATGGGGTGGGTGAGATGCAGAGTTTCAATGACCTTGTGGATGCTGTGAGAGCAGTGTGTCTTCAGAGCCACACTTGAGGATCAATGTAGGTGTTGCGTGCTTTGGTGGGAAACCCAAACCTTTGCACCCTCCCAAATATTATGCTGGGAAGCAGCTGCTTTTCCCAGTGAGCTGTGCAGACGTGCAGGGATGTGGGTGTTGGCCACATGGCTATGGGTGAACACCTTCCTTGCTGCCTGGGTTGGCCTTTCATTCCAGGCAGGTCCCAGACTCTCACAGGGCCTCTGGCCATCTGGGAGCCAGTGGTGCTTACACTCCCTCCCTGATAAAAACCCAAACAGACCTATCTCTGAGGACACCCCAAGGTTAGTGGGAGCCTTAATCGCTCCCTTTCTCGCTCTCTGAGTGTTTGTCTTTCCAAAGTGATGTGACAGGCAAATGATACTTTGCATTTCTGTCACCTGATGGGTCCTTGCAGGGTGTTGGCACAGAAGAGCTTTTAGTTTACTGTGTGCAGGGTGACTGTGATCTCCTGTTCTGGATTAATCTGGAGTAACCTCGTGGAGCTGGAAGCACTCACCTGTGATGAGGATGGTGCTGCCTAGGATCCACCTGGAGAAGCATCTTGCTGCCCCTGTGCCTGCCTCTTCCTCCTTCCCTCCTTTAGGTGTTTCTGCTCTAAATTTGGAGAGGAGAGAGAGTTCCTTCTGCCTCTTTGGATGAGCTTTCCCTGTGGGGATTTACCTTGCTGAGGGAAGACCCTCTTGGCCATCAAGGTGCATCTGCCATCTCTCCTGCCATCCTTCTGGCTCCCTGGTGCACCAGTCCCATCTTGCACGTGTGTTGCATCTTCTTGCTTGTGTCCTTCTTAGCTTTTGTGCCACAGGGGGTGCGAGGGGCTGAAGGCTTGAGCTCACCATCCAAAAGCTGTGGAGGAGAGGGATGGGGAGCTCCTGGTGCCCTGTTGAGCTGCACTCTCCTTCTCCCCACCTTCCTGCCCTCCCAAATGGCTCCTGTGTCGCCCAGGTGACAGAGTTTGCGAGGCTGTGACAGCTCCGTTGCGCAGAAGATGATGAACAGTAATGAGACCCAGAGCACAATGTGCACTTAAAGTGATTTATTTCAGTAAGGAAACCACAATCAGGGAGGATGGGTCAGCGTCATCAGGAGAAGAGGTGGGTATGGAGATGAGCTTCGGGGGAACTTTATTATCAACCAGAGCTGCTTTAAAAATGAGCAGAGCTGGTGTTGCATGAAATGGAGCTGTGCTGGCCATGCTGGGACCATCCCTCTCCTGTGGTGGAGTGTAGGCACTTCCCAAGGTCTGACCAGTGCCTGGGCAGGCAGCTGCTGGGGTGGCTCTGGTGGACTTCTTGCTTACCTCCCTGCAAGTTGGGCTGAAGTTTTTTGGTGAGGTGTCACCCCCTGTGGTAAGTCAGCACTTGGGATGGAGACGGTCCTGGCGAGGAGAGGGGGAAACTCATCTCTGAGCCCACCTTGGCGCAGCTCCCGGCGTGCAGATGGCTCTGCTCCTGCTGGAGCCTTTTCCCAGCTCGCGCCCGCGCAGGCGCCGGGCTGGAGGCAGGGCTGTGCTGGGCAGGCCTGCTGCCAACAGCACCTCCTGCCAGCGTCCTCCTCTTCCTCCTCCTCTTCCTCACCAGCCTGTGGGAGCTGTGGCCGCGCAGCAGCTCAGCCGGGCGCTGCGGCTTGTAGGAAAAGCTTGGCCTAAGAACGGCCCTGAGCAAATTCCTGTGGTTTTAAGGTTGACTTTAGAGCAGTGCTCGTGTTTCCTCCCTTCTCACAGAAGAGGCTCCTGGTGTGGGGGGATCCCTCGTGTTGCTTCTGCAGTGACAGGACCTGGGAGGGGCAGGCAGCAGTTTGGATGATGCACCAAGAGATTCCAAAAGAGAGACCAGGAGCCCCTCTTGAGGAAGAGCATCTTCCAAGGGGGGGATTGCAGTCTCTGGTATCTGTCGGTGAGTTTGGACAAGGATTTAATACAGCCCCACTGTCACCTTGTGTGAAGGGGTTTTTGGAAGTCTTGGCAAACACACCCTGTTATTTACTCACCAGGCCAGCTGTGTGTGTGAATGTACCTGAAGATGGCTCAGTCTGATGGGAAAGTTTTTTGGGTAGGATGCCGGGTAGTTGTAGATCCAGCTATTGGCTTTTTTGTCCAAATCTTAAAGTAGGGAAGACAAAAAGAGGCAAAGCTGGAAGAACCCAGGATGGGGCATTTGGATGTGGGGCCAGAGCAAAAAACCAGGGGGGGTCTGCTCACAGGATGCTCTGCCCTTTCCAATGGACCTGTTGGCTTTGCCCCATCCCCTTGCCCACATGTGCATCCTGATGGTGGGGAGGGCTGGGTGGATGCAGGCAGAGCCTTCACCCATCCCGTCCGTGTCCCGACAGAGGCTTCCCCGTGTGCTGCCGTGGTGGCACAGATTTATTTCCCTTCGCCTCTCGCGCTCTTTGCCTCATTTGCACTCCCGAGCTTGCTCCATATGGTGCCAAAACCGGGGAGACTCTGCTCGGCACAGCAGCCGGCGCCGGGCTGGGGGGTGGTGCAGGAGCCGACGAGCTTTTGCAGCTTCCTTCGTTTGAGGCTCAATATTTCCACCTCCTTCCCTCGCTGTGCTCCGGCAGCTGCGGGTGCCTCGTCATCTCCAGTGGCAGCAGGAGCATCCCTGTGTGATTCCACTCTCGCCCTGCTGCTTTCCCTCCTCTCCCTCCCCCTGAGATCCCAATTGCACAGCGATCTTCAGGATGTATCCCTGGACCAGAAATGCTGTTTTTGTTAGTTCTTATTTACTCATGAAATGTTTGGCCAGCACCCCTTGGGGATTAAGTACAGGTCAGATGCTGCCTTTGAAAACACAGGATCAGTCTGGCTGAAGCTGTTCTGTGCTGGGGTGAAAAGTGAGGCTTTGCCCCCCGAATTTTGGTGTCTGGTGGGAACACCAAGCGCTCGAGTGCCCCGGCGGTGCTTGCTCGGCGCCTGAGCAGTCTGTCATGTTTGTGGCTCATGCAGAATCCCTTTGACATTTTAAAATAAGGTCTAGTAAACAGGAGCCGGACGATGCCAGGTGCCTCTCTCGGCGTGAGGGCTCTCTGGCAGCACGGCTGGCATTTCAGATTTAGGGCTCTACGAGACGCGTGTTTTTGTAGCGAGCGCGAAGCGTTTCTGGAGGACGTGGTCCAAGACAGTGACTCATCCTGAATCTCTAAAGAAGTGGTGGTGTGTAGGGAAATGCAGGATAAATGTTTTGATTTTTAGAGGTTTCCTCATAGGCGGTGCCACCCTGGAGTAAGGCAAAATAAATCCAGCGGGGAAGGAGAGCCGTGGGCAATGAGGGGACAGGTCTGGCACATTAATTCAGCAAAAGAGTGCTCTACTCTACTCCAGCCTTGGAAGGTGGCTCTGTAGTCAAGCACGGTGCTCCTGTAAGACACGTGTGAGCCCAGTGCTGGGGAGATCCCCTGCAATCCCACGGGCCAATATCCTGTTTTTCCAGGCAGTGAGACTGTCTTCCTAATTCATCCTAGCACATGTAATTGCAGATGCTATTGATGTTTATGGCTGTGCTGTCTTCTCAGGCAACTAATTCTCTATTTAGAGGCTATCATCTCCAAGGGGATCCCAGCTGATAAGGAGCTCACTTCTGTGGAACTCGTTAGGCTTCAATGGCCCTTATCTGTGAAATCTCAAACGCCGCTCTTATTCATTATTTTTTTCACCTCTTTTTGGAGTTCCTTGCTTTCTGATAGTGTAGTGAAGATCAAGTTTCCCAAGAGAAGAGCTCCTGCAGAATGTCCTCTTGGGTGAGCTCACTTCCATGCAGCCTGGCTGGGGCACACACATGCAGCCAGTGAGAGTCCGTGGATGTTGACCAAGAAGTGAGCTACAGAAAAGTGGGACATAAGAAGTTGTTGACATCACTGCCCAATAACGTTTGGTTTATCCTTAAGACTGTGTTCTCCTCTGGGATGTGTGGTGGATTAGGGTTCTGCGTCCTCCTCGCTCCCTGTGCTGGTGAGGTGGTTGTCCAAGCTGGGTGGTCTCCACCCAATGAGTCCAGTGGTGTGAGGCTGCTGTGCCCAGCTTGTGCCAAAGCCACCCAGCTGTATGACAAGGCATAGACTGACCTCAGGCACCCAACCTTCAACCTTCATCTGCTTTGCTGTGTGCTCCTGGGTGGTGATAAGGTGGATGCTGAAGACCAAATGATTGCTCTTCCCCAGTCTTCAATCAAGCCAGACCTTCTCACACCCTTTAGCTGGACCTTGAATTGGAAGCTGCTACTTCTCCTGGCGGCCTTGAAAGATTTTGGAGGTTAAGGTTTCTGGGAAAGCCTCTGCCCATCCCTGGTTGGCTGAGTTCCTCTTCCACATCTTGTGAAGGATGAAATGAGTCATTGCCAAGCTTGACATATGGTGATTTTTGGGGCAGACTGCGGCGTTCAGAGATGTTTGCTGGCAATCCAGTCTTGAGAAAGCAAAGATGAGGATTTAAATGCATAGTGACATTGCTCTGGAAAATGTTCTCCTGAAAGGCAGCCACGTCATCTTCCTGCCCTGTAACCCTCCTCTGGTGGTGGCATGGTGGAGGAGCTGGCTCTTGGGATGGCTGGGTCTGTCTTGATGGG
This sequence comes from Scytalopus superciliaris, assembly GCA_013400415.1. Lineage (NCBI taxonomy): Eukaryota > Metazoa > Chordata > Aves > Passeriformes > Rhinocryptidae > Scytalopus > Scytalopus superciliaris. The sequence goes on along the minus strand of VXBX01001485.1, from coordinate 294,074 downwards.
CCAGAGCATTCATTAAAGTGCACCCTCAGCCCTTGGTGCTGCTTGACTTTGAGTTGCCAAGCTGTAAATGATGATATATGACTGTGATCTGTGCGTACGGTATGTGTGGATTCTGGCTATCCACGGCCTGTGTGCAATTATAAAAAGTATGATATCAGCAGCTGACTCTGCCACGATGGGACCAAATGAGCTCCTTATGTTTGAAAACTTGCTCGAAAATCTTCAAAAATAGGTTTGCAACTTGGAAAACAAAAGGTATTGAAAGCCCTATCTTCTCCCTCTTTTGATTTGATCCCCTTTGTTTGTTTTTTTCCCCCATGATGGGTGCATTTTTTGGCAATTCTCTGTCATTTCCTTCCCTTTCTCTTATCTCTCCCTCTGCAGTTCTTTCACTTTTCCTCTCTGTCCCTCTCCTCCTCTCCCTCCCCCCAGTAATTTATTTGCAGGCGGGTTGTCTCTTTGATTTACTGTCTCTCTCTCCTTGGTAGGATTATGATAAATGGATTGTATGGCTTCGGCTGAGCTTGTCCAACACCACGTACCCACGTTGGGTCAATTCCCTTGGGAGCCTGAAAACCGTGGGGAGATGCTGGGGCTGGGCCTGAAGGTGGAGTGAGTGCTGCAAACAGGGCTTGGTCCTTATGGTCCAAACTTTGCATCACCCCCTGAACTTTTTTAGGCTGGGTTTTGCTTTGGGCTTTTCTCTTGTGTGTGTGTACACACGTGGACACTTGCAAAAATGGAAGCAGGTATTTTATTGGCCGCTCTCAGGCACATCACCCAGCATATTTCCATTTAGCGTGTCCTGATGCGGGTGGTGTTTGCCGCGTGTAATTAGAGCGCGTCTCATCCCGCAGTCGCAGCAGGCAGCGCTTTATTGATAAAGTTGTTATACAGTTGCTGAGCAAACACCCCCAAATCTGAGCTTCATTAAGTTATCGCCTGCCCTGCTGCGATGCATCTTCATTGCACGCTGAAATCCATGCCATTGACGGGAGCTCCCGGAGGAGGGCCTGGCCTGTGCTGTGCAGCCGCAGCTTAATGCAGCCCCTCACAAATTGAAACAGCACGCTCGTCCTCGCCTCGTACTTATAAATTCCTTCCCTTTCCAGCCCAAAGCGAGGTGGGTTTTTTCTGGCCATCACGGATCTCCTCATGCCGGCAACGGCTGAGATGTCTTTGCTGCTCCTCTCCCCTGAGAGGTTCCCACAGACCCTTAAAACATGGGAAGACGATATTTTGTGTTGGCTTGTTGTTGTTTAGCACATCCTCTCCCTCCTCGCCTGGGTTTGTTACTCGGTGGGTAATCCTTCATAACGAACCCGCGGGAGATTGATGGGAGAGCTCGTTATGCACTTCTAGAGCAGTTCCACCGTCGTTCTGTAGCAGCCAAATGCACCATTAAAGGCAGAGAGCCCTGGGAATGATGGGACGTAATTAGTTGTTACTGTAATATTTTTGATTGAAAGCGTGTAGGTGCTGGAAGCGGCTCTTTTGGAAGCTGGTGCTCTCAGGGAACTGTGAAGAGCAGCAGTGCTTGTCAAAGGGGAGAGGCTGGTCCTGCTCATACCATTCCCGCTTCTCCAGTGCTGTGATTAAACCGTCTGGGAGGTGCCACAGTCTTCATGGCATGACAGGTGAGCAGTGGTGCTCCCTCGCAATTCCAAGCAGGAACCAAATGGGGAGTCCACCAGCAGAAGAGATTTTTTGAATGGGATGTGTGCCCACCCAGAGCCCCTGGATTTTGTGCTCTTGCTTTTTCCTAATTTGGTTTGATTTTCAGGATGTATAAAAACTTGCACAGGTGAACCTGGACTGTGTCAGTCGGGTGTTATGGTTAGAAGTGTGGTCATAACTTCTGGTGTGTGCTTGAACCCTTCCATGGAGTCATAGAATGGTGTGGGTGGGAAGGGACCTTAAAGCCTACCCAGTTCCACCCCCTGCCATGGGCAGGGACACCTCCCACTGCCCCAGGTTGCTCCAAGCCCCATCCAACCTGGCCTTGGACACTTGCAGAGATGGAGCAGCCACAGCTTCTCTGGGCAACCTGTGCCAGGGTCTCACCACCCTCACAGGGAACAGTTTCCCCCTAATACTCAGCCTGAAGCCTTTCCCCTTTGTCGTGTCACTCCAGGACCTTGTCCACAGTTCCTCTCCAACTGTCTTGGAGCCCCTTTAGGTACTGAAATGCCAGTGTAAGATCACTGTGGGGCCTTCTCTTCTCCAGGCTAAACAACTTGAATTCTCTCAGCCTTTCCTCATAGCAGAGGTGCTGCATCCCTCTGATCATCTTAGTGCCTCCTCTGGACTTGCTTCAACAGGTCCTTCCTGTGCTGGAGACCCCAGAGCTGGACACAGTGCTCCAGGTGGGATCTCACCAGAGCAGAGCAGAAGGTAATTTCATCTATGGGGAAGTATAAGAATTAAATTCAGGTTATTCCCGTGGTGCCAGTGGGACTTCCCTTCCACTCGCATGGAGAGGTGTGATGGAATGGGAATGGAAGCCATGATGCAACCTGGGCTTGGCTTGAAGTCACAACAGCCACGGCAAGGCAGAGCTCGCGATATCACAGCAGTTAAAGTTATCTAGCACTAGGGTTTGCAATAAAGTGTCTTGGCTCTGTTTCCCTATCATTCCCTTTCGCTGGTAATGTCACCAAACTTGGACAGAAGCTTCCCAAGCTGTGCATTTGCCTTGGGCTGATTTTGCTGAAGCTCTTGGGAGAGAAGGAGGGGGTAGGAAGCAAACTTAGCATTTATGAGCATGAAATAGGGGGCAAAATATGGTGCTTGCTATTGTTCCCCTTCTGAAAGTCGTGCTGTGGGGCCAGGGCTGCCCAGGGGATGTGCTCTGGGGCTGTGCTGACCCCAGTGACACTTGCTGAGGCACATCAGGATGAGTCTCCGAAGATCCCAGCAGTGGAGTGTCCTCTGCCCCTCTGGACCCCAGACCTGAGCCCTGTGCCCCCTGCCCCTCACTCCATGGCTGCTCTCCCATCTCCCCTCCCTCTGAAGACTCAGCTATGGGCACACACCTCTCTACTCCCCACACATCTCGGGGGCTTATTTCCAGCAGCTGGCATCCTTTCCAAATCTCCCTCTACCCATCTGTTGTTATCAAGCCTCCTCTCTCCTTATTTTGCTTAATTTCTATCTTTTTCCTCTTGGTTGTCTTAGACATGCCTGTGTCTCTCTGCATATGCCCAGGCATTTGCTTTCGAGTGCCTTAGGCTGCTTCCTGCCGTTATCTCCTTGCAGGAGCGGGAGAGCTGCTGTTCCCTGCTCTGGGAGCGGGACTGTGTCCCCCAGGCAGTTATTGAGAAGTGATGCACTTGTAGAAGTTTCTTTGTGGCCTCCTTGAGCAGAAAATTTGCTGTTGTATCTCTTTCCTTCCAGATGACAGCGTCAAAATGTGATCAGGTTGTGTTGGTTTGGTTTGACCTCCTTGCCTTTGTGTGTCTGCCTGTAGGGATCCTGCTCCCTGCCTGGGAGGAGTCACACCTTCTCATGACACAGTTGGCGTGAGCCCACCACTCTGGACAGGTCTGAAATGTGGATTTCAGGCTGGGGGTTTTGGGTAGTCCAGAAAGGTTCTTCTGGAAGAGCCTTCAATCCTGCTGGGAAAGGTGGTTGGCAAGACCGGAGAGGAAGGCTACTCTTGCCCAAATATCTTGTTTTTCCCATGCTGTTGGGATGATGCCAACCCATCCTTCGCTCCTCTGAGACGCAGCTTATCCCGCCGTGGGCATCAGCTCTGGCCAGGTTTGCCCGGGAGGGTGTGGGGAGCTGGGCCAGCAGCGAGTCCTGCCTGGCTGGATCACACGAGTGCCACCACAGATGGATGCGCTGCTCGGCGCGGGGATGCTGGTGCATTCTAATTGCTGGCATCTTTACTTGTTACGAGTGTAATTGTGAGTAGACGTTTGTTTTTGTATTGATAATTAGGGACTGGAACAGATGGCGAAGGCTTAGTTTAAAGTAATGTGTCCATTAAAGAAAATCTACTGTATACAGCTGAAGATTCTTCACTCTAAGAGAGCTCAGCTCTCGGTAGCAGAGCTCCTCTTCTCCCTAATGAGGGCCTTGGCCATTACAGCCTGGGCAGCTCAGCCACCAATCCCAGACACTTCTCCTGGAGAGTGCCCTCCTGCCAGAGCCTCCCCTGGGCACCTGCTGTGCCCACATTCAGGTGGGCAGATGTGGAAGGAGTTGCTGGAGAGCCTTGAGCAGGTGAGGGGCTGTCAGTGTCTTGGGCACGGAGCCTGCCTGGTGGGAGTGGCTGATCCGGCGGCACGTGGACTGCTCGGCGTGGTTAACGATGCCAAGTCATGGGGTGGTGATGTACCCCTGCACTGCCACCCTGGTGGGGCGCTAATTAATACCCAGTGCCAAATAACGAGGACTGGCCCTCATGGAAGGATGAGGCAGGTGGGAGGAAAGATGAGAGGTGTTCCTGTGGCTTCTCCGCTCATTAAGGATGCTCAGGCTCTGATCTGCATGAATCCCCTTGTTAGTGGGCAGAGCAAGGGATTTCCCTGCCTGTCCCTCCTTTGCCTGCTTCCAAGTGCTGGATGGCTGGGGGGTGATCCCTGTGTGTCACCCCACCTATAGGGGTATTTTGCAGATGTGAGTGCTGGGATCTGCTTCATGTCCCCATTTCTCTGTGAGGACTTGGGATCTGCAAACCCTCCCCTGCTGAAGGAGGATGATCAGCAGCAGCCTTAGCCCTTAGTACTCTGTCCATAAATGTCCCACTGAGGTCACGCTGTCACTTTTACATCCCAGAAAATGAAGTAAAATCCAAGGCTTCCTCCAAGAGGAAACAGGAGGGGTCAATGGGAAGTTGCTGAGCCAAGCCCTTCTGATGCCAGTACCTCTGCAGTCACAGGGCAGGGTGAGCTCAGCAGGAATTTGAGCTGGAGGGGAGGATTTAACCATTTTATTTTATTTAACCGTTTTATTTTATATAACAAAAAAAACCCCAAACCCACCATTTTACCAGGTTGTGGATCTTTTGTCTGTGACAGTAGTTTTTGGGAGACAGGACAGGACCTGAGCAGGCGACAGTCTTTAGAAAGCCAGGCTCCCAGTCCTCTTTTTCCTTTGCCTTGAAATTTGCTTTGGAAACATGGAGCCATGAAATTACAAGCACTGGCCACAGGGATTTGATTTGCTACCCACTGTACAACAGGCCACAGAGTCCCCTTAGGACTCCAGGAATATCCAAAGTTAAAGCTTCTCTGCAGTTGTTTTCCATTTATTCATTTATTGTTAATTTCTCTATTTATGTAGTTATTTTGAAGTCTCCTGCTTTGGCATTGCTGCTCTGCCTTCCTGCTTTCCTCCCAAAATGTAGAGCCTTTTGGTAAGGGACACAAGAGGAGGGAAGGGCTGAGATTTTGGGAGCAGTCCTGGTGCATGTCACCTTGGAGCAGAGCTGCTCCTCGCGTGCTGCCGCCCCGCAGGGCGGCTGTTCTTTATCAGAAGTGCATTCCTCTGTCAAACCCCGGGGAAGGAAGCTGTGAGTGCGTGGAACAGGAAGGGACATGATGGAGTGAAAACCCTTGCTGAATAAACCCTTGGAAGGAGTGCCCTTCCTGGAATGGAGCGTGTCCTTATTTATCACAGGGTGGATGAGCCAGCCCCGATCCCAGCCCAGTCAGGCTCCCTGGGACACCCAGTTCTCCACTGCCTCAGTTTCCCCTGTGTGGCACAAGGACACCCCATGGGGGAGAACACCAAGAGTTTTAGGGGTTCTCAGGGCACCCCTCCCCATGTAGCCCACTGGCAGGGGGCACTGGGAGATGTGGCTTCCACCTCCACATCCATTTATGCTTGGACACATCTGCCTGCTCACTTGAGGGGTCATAGCAAGGATTAATGGATGTTTAATTAAGGAGTGGGATGTTTGAAAGGGAAGGAAGGCTTGGTGGTGGGATTAGAAACTTGCAGGAGGTCTGGAGCACAAGCCCCTGGAATGACAAGGGCCTGGAATAACAGGAGAGAGAGAGAATGGCTTTGCACTGACAGAGGGCAGGGTTGGATGGGATACTGGAAAGAAATTCCCTGTTAGGGTGATAAAGCCCATCCCTGGAAGCATCCAAGGCCAGGTTGGACAGGGCTTGGAGCAACCTGGGATAGTGGAAGGTGTCCCTGCCCAGGATTGGAACAAGGTGACCTTTGAGGTTCCTTCCCACCCAGACCATCCTGTGATTCCATGATTCAGGGCTGGGGAGGAGTTGCAGCTGGGATGCCTCATTTTTAGCTGCCTTCTGCCGGATGGAAAGGGGCTGAAACTGTGTAAGGTGACCTGTGACAGCATGAAGACCACCAGGCTTTTCTATTTCCCACGTTGAGCGGGAGCAAAACATCTCCTCTGCAAGGGCACTGTGAGCAGGAGCAGCCTGGCACCATGGAGAGCAGGGGGGGTCTGTGTTTTGAACCCCCTGGCAGTGCCATGGCAGCATCCTGGGGCTGGTTAGGGGTGCAGAAGCTTTGCCAGCTCCCAGTTCCTTTGCACTCCAGTCTGTGGAGGGGCTGCCTTGCTCTCTGCATTGGTGCCCACACTCCCCCCCTGGGAGCCAGGCCAGCTTGGCAGCTCCGGTGGGGATTTTGGGAGAAGGGAGCGTTTATCACTCGTGGCAGGGTGGGGAGTTCCTGGTCACGCTTCTCTGGCTTCCCATCCTGGAGCAGCCGGCAAAGGGAGGGGTTGGAAGATTAATAGGAGTCTTGTTTCCCGCTTGTGATTGCTGGAGCAGGCGCGGGGAGATTAAAAGCAGCAGCCCGGCGGCAGCTCAGATTCCTGGGCTGATTTTTATTTCCTGACCTTTATTTCTCTGGTCACACCCGTTTTCCTGGCACTGGGAAGCTGCTGTGAATACCTGGGAGCACAGAGGAAAGGGGAGGGATGGGGGGATGCTTGGCTGTGCCAGCGGCACATCTCCTCCTCCCGTTGGGTGGGGACACAGGAATCGAGGAAATTAATCTGCATGTCTGCTTGCTGCAAACAAACAAATAAAACCTGGAGGGTTTTCCCCATCTGTTTCTAGATGGTGTTGCTCTCACTATTATTCTTGTTGTGCTTTGTTGGGTTTTGGGTTTTTTTAAAGACTAAAAGTAGGAAATGGTATTCCTCCATGAAATGCAGCGTCCTTTAAGTTTTTAATTTGTTTTTTTTTGGTTGGTAATGGTATTTTCCTTTCCTGGGCATGGAAGGGTCAGAGTGGCTGGACTCAGTGTGGGCTGGATTCAGGGCATGACTCTGCAGAGAGTCTTGTCCTGCACCGTTTGCTCTGGAGCGAAGCTGCTCGGGGTCCTCATTCCTGAGCACTCCAGGGTCACGTGCACGCTCTGGGAAAGCAACTGAATGCTTTCCTGCTGCTCTGTGCTCATGATGTAACTGAAAACTTCAGGAATAACTAGTTTACTTTCTGCTTCTTCTGTTTCCTCAGAAACTTTGATGGATACGCGGACGGCAACGGCCGAGCTGGGCTGGACGGCCAACCCGCCTTCAGGGGTAAGTGCTGCTCATCCAGCTGATCCTTGAATGATCTGGTGGGATTCCTGCTTTTGACCCTGCTATTTATGGGGTTAAAATGCTGGTGTGGAGCCAGGGAGGTTGCAGTGACCCACCTCAGGCTGGTGTGGGGTGGCCAGGGCATCTCTATCCTGAGCTGTGTGGCTCATCCAGGCGGAGTGTCCCTTCCCTGAACCAGTCCTGGGGTCTTGGTGATGGTGGAACTTTTCTCTGTCTCCATGCTCTCTCCATCCCCTCCTGTCCTCCTTCCTGGTGAAGGGTCCAACCCCATCACTGCTCTCCATGCCCCTGCTCGTGCCTTCCCTCTCCCTGTGCCAAAAGGCTTGTAATTAGGAAACATTAGCAGGCTCAAAACAGCTTTCATACCTGGAACATCATCCATAATTGCACTCAGCAGTGCTCTTCCTTGGCTATTAATGTCACTTTTATGAAGTAATGAGGAACAAAACACCCTGAGGCACTTAAAACATCTTTTTTTATATAATATGAGTCTTTGAGGAATGGAAGCATAAAATAACCTGACTCACATTCTCCTGGCAGAAAAAGTGAGAGATGGAGCTGAGGGGAGAGGAGCGGCAGAAGGAGAGGGCGTGAGCTGATCGATGGGCATCACAGTGGGATAGGCAGGCTGGGAGCAGGAGCAGGGTCCATCCCTGGGGACTCCAGGATGCAGCACTGGAGTGGAAAGGATGCCAGGCTGCTTCTTTGTTAGGGTGTGACTGGCTTGGCCGGGTCTTCAAAAGAAGCGAGGCTGCACACTGTCACCAAAGCTGAACCACACATTCAGCGGATGCAAAATCCACTCCAGGCACGTCAGAGCCCCTTGAAACGGGGGGCTTTGCTGCTGAATTGCTTTGGAAAAAATCTGGGCCTGGATAAATTTCTGGAAAAATGCAGGAGGGGCATGTGCAGGTGATGGAGATGGGATATAAATAGCTGCCTGCAGCTGCTGTCGCTGAAAGCCTGTGCAAGGCAGGCGGGGAGCTTACGTTGTAAGGCAGAGTGGTCTCACCCTCTGTGGAGCAGCAGAGTGAAGCCCCTCCCCAGCCCCCAGCCCTGCATCCCACTGTGTGCATCCCTGTATCCCTCGGTGCATCCCAGCACCCATCCAACTTTCTCTCCTCTGAGAGTTCCTGGTGAGGCTTCTTTACAGCAGTGTGCATTACACCTTCCCCAAAGGATTTAAAATGCCAAATTATTTATGTCACACAGTCATGGAATCCTTTAGGTTGGAAAAGCCTTCTAAGAGCATCAAGTCCAACCATTCCCCCAGCACTGCCAAGGCCACCACAAACCCATGTCCTCAAGTGCCACGTCCATATGGTTTGTAAATCCTTTTGGGGATGGGGACTCAACCCCTGCCCTGGGCAGCTGTGCCAGGGCTGGACAACCCTTTCAGGGAAGGAAATTTTCCCTAATACACAGTTTAAACCTCTCCTGGCACAGCTTGAGGCTGTTTCCCCTTGTCCTGTCCCTGTTCCCTGGGAGCAGAGCTCAACCCCCCCTGGCTCCCCCCTCCTGGCAGGGACTTGCAGAGCCAGAAGGTCCCTCCTGAGCCTCCTTTTCTCCAGGCTGAGCTCCCCCAGCTCCCTCAGCCCCTCCTGCTGCTCCAGCCCCTTCCCCAGCTCCCTTCCCTTCTCTGGACACACTCCACCACCTCAATGTCCTTCTTGTAGTGAGGAGGCCAGAACTGATCCCAGGATTCCAAGTGTAGCCTCACCAGTGCCCAGCACAGGGGGATGGTCACTGCCCCAGTCCTGCTGCCACATTATTCCTGACTTATGGCCACTGCTGGGGCATCAGCTCCTTCTCCCAGACTCCTCTCATCTCTCTTGGGCATTTGGTGAGCCGTCTCTCCTGACCCTGTGGTTGCCATTGGCATGGGCTCTGTGCAGGTTTTGTGTCCTTTTGGGTGGTGGCATCTCCCCTTGACGTGCTGAGCTCCCAGAGTGACTGTTCGCCCCAGCTCACAGATTTGCCCCAGGGCTTGGGGGGCTGTTGATGTTCATGCCAAGGCATGATGCCAGCCTGGCTGCAGGGGCTGTGGCAGGATGTGGGCTCTCCTCTCCCTGACAGACGTGCTTTAAATCTTAGTGGAGACAGAGAACAACATTGACTTAATCCCCAGCTCCCTGTGAATTATTTAGCAGCATCTCATCAAAATGATGCATTTGTCGCTGTTGGAGCATTGGTGGCAGCAGCTGCTGGCACTGTGGGTCTTTCCTGCCACCGGGCCCTGCTGCTCTCAGTGCCTGGTTGCAGGAGTGCTCAACTCAGGGGGATGCCCATGGCAGCCCCAAACCCTCCTGAGGGTTTTCCAAGGGGCATTTCATGTCATTCCTAAATGCAGGAAACTCTGAAGTGCAGCAGGGTCTGCTAGCAGGTTTTGGCTCTGAGTTTCGAGGCTCTGGGGTTTTTGAGGATGAAAAGGAGGATTCCCAGAGCAAGGATGGTGGAGCCAAGGGAGCAGTGTTACTGCTGGAAGAGAGCTCGTTGTCTGGCGTTAATTGGATGTAGGGCTGTAAAGCAAAGCCTGGATGGGAAGGGGAAACAATGCCAACCCCCTCAGTCAGGGAGGACTGTGCAGCTTCTGCTGTGAAAAGGTGTCTGGTAATGAAGGGGCACTGAATCCACACGCCTTGTTCAGGGAGAAGAGGGGGTTTTGTGGTGCTTTCACAGCACAGAATGAGAAGGAAGAGCACTCAGCTGGATGCAGAGGGCTTTATTGCTAGTGTGGTAACCATGGCTTAACAACAATGTGCAGCCTTGAGCTGTGATCTGGGCTTAAGCTTAGCACAGCCGTGGAGGTGGACCTGGGAGCAAATGTTCTGCCACACTTGTTGGCACCATGTAGATGACCCTGCTTTGAAAATACAATAAAAACCTATGTTTTGTTACATCAGGGCTGTGGTTTACAAGGAGGGGAAGCTTGGGGAGGAGTTGAGAAACGTGGTTGTTTAGTGGAAACGGTAAGAGGGTAAAATCTGCAGGGTTTCAGGGTTGGTTGTGGTGCATTGGCTCATCAGGACTCTGTGATGGGGCAGGCTGGCATCACCCGCCGTGCCCCCGTGTAAACACAGGTGTGAGTGCTGCTCTAACATTGCTCCTGGAAATTATCCATGATACTGAGAGCGCTGCTTAAAGATTGCCATATGAATAATGCTGTTATGAGGAGACTGTAAACATGGATTAGTTAAAATGAATGGATTATGAGGTTGTAAATCTGTCTGTAGGACTCTAATGCCATCATAGACTATTCACAGTTTGCCGCTGTCCCTTAATTGAAATTGTAGCCTGGATTATATTAATGCCCTTCTATAAATCGAATTGCAAATCTATATTCCCTCTCTCCTCGGCAGTAATGTTTTATTTAGTTAGTTTTCTTTGCGGGGGGAAATGATCCCGTTGAGTCGGGAGCTTGGGGTCAGGCTCTGCAGCCCACATGCTGGCTTGGGCTTTAATGAAGCTGTAGCCTGGTGTCCTGCCTCCCCTCTTGTCTCCAGCTGCCTGGACCATCCTTCTTCCCATTTTTGCATCTTCTCAGGGCAGCTAAGGTGGTTGACCATGTGGAAAAGAGTGTTAGTGTCAGCTGGGAGCAGTGGGGAGATGCACGCAGGGGCAAGGGGGTGAGGACTTCTGGTGCTGGCCAGGTGGTGTTTCTGCATATGCATCACACTGTGTGTGCATAACCACATTCCTAGTCCCCTTTGGAGCTTTGGGATTGTCCTTCCAACCCTGCCCAGTGCTGGGTGAGTGGCACCTCTGCAGCTCACAGGGCACTGCCGGTCCCTCTACCCCCTTCTCACTCCTCCCTCTCCTTTCTGCAGTGGGAAGAGGTCAGTGGCTACGACGAAAACCTCAACACCATCCGTACGTACCAGGTGTGCAACGTCTTCGAGCCCAACCAGAACAACTGGCTCCTCACCACGTTCATCAACCGGCGCGGCGCTCACCGCATCTACACCGAGATGCGCTTCACCGTGCGGGACTGCAGCAGCCTCCCCAACGTCCCCGGCTCCTGCAAGGAGACCTTCAACCTCTACTACTACGAGACGGATTCTGTCATTGCCACCAAGAAGTCCACCTTCTGGACAGAGGCACCCTACCTCAAAGTGGACACCATCGCTGCTGACGAGAGCTTCTCCCAGGTGGACTTTGGGGGCAGGTTGATGAAGGTGAACACAGAAGTGAGAAGTTTCGGGCCCCTGACCCGCAATGGCTTTTACCTGGCTTTCCAGGACTACGGGGCTTGTATGTCTCTGCTGTCTGTCAGGGTCTTCTTCAAGAAGTGCCCCAGCGTGGTGCAGAACTTCGCCATCTTCCCGGAGACGATGACGGGAGCGGAGAGCACCTCTCTGGTGACGGCGCGGGGCACCTGCATCCCCAACGCCGAGGAGGTGGACGTGCCCATCAAGCTGTACTGCAATGGTGATGGGGAGTGGATGGTCCCCATCGGCCGCTGCACCTGCAAGGCTGGCTACGAGCCGGAAAACAACGTGGCTTGCAAAGGTAGGGTTGGCTTTGGGCAGCAGGGGGGCCTTTGTTGGTTTTAAGACAAAATGTTTGCCCCTGAACAAGCTGTTTTGAGCAATGTCTGTTGTGGAACTCGCTCTGCACTGTTTTTCCCTGCCTTGAAAGGGTTCTGCTCTGGGGACCAGATGGGGTTTGGGAGCAGTGGTCATCCTGTGGACTCTCAGTGTGCTCTGGTCAGTGGCCAAACCCAGGGAGGATGCAGGTGCCGGTGCAGCTTCCACTGCTGTCTTGTGACACTAGGCTGAAATGTGAAAACAGTGTTCCCTGCTTTTCTTCTCCTTTCACTGATGAGTATTCCCGAAATACCATTGGAGAATTACCTTTTTTGTTTCTGTTGGCTGCCATTTCCTTCTCCTCTCCCAAATTAAGGTGTTGGTTTTGCGTGCTGCTTGGAAGGAGGGAAGAGGAGGGGGCTTTCTGCATGAGATGTTATCCCTGTTTCATCAGTTCCAAATAGGTTCTAGAAGGTCAGCATGGCCAGGTGAAGGAAGGGTTGGGAAGAAGGAGAAGGTCAGAGTCCTGAAGGGCTCGTTTTGGGGTTGTGATGGAAAAGAGGTTTGACTTGGACCTCTTTTGGTGCAGGTGTTGGCAATGTGTGTAGCACCAAGGTTGGCTGTGATGCTCCTTTGTGTTGCCACCACGGTCTTTCTTCTTCACCTGTAACTCTGGATATGTGGAAATGACTAATCTGGGATTCAAGCTGTGGAGAAACATGTGTGTTGGTTTGCTTTAAACCTGGGGACTTGTGTGGATTTTCACCATGAAAAACCTCCTTCCCACCCCACTAAGGTGGGGATGGCGATGCCTTCCTGTGCCAGGGCTCTGACAGCTGGGAGACCACCAGAATCCTGGCTCAAACAGCATTGCTGGTGGATTCCTTTGAATTATGTGGCTGACCCTGGAGGGGGTTTTGTTCCCACCAGGAATTCCTGTGAGGAGCTGAAGCACTCCGTCAGAGGGAGGGCTCTTTGCAAGCCGGAGCGTTTCTGGCGAGATGTTCCTTTGCTGTTGAATCAACAAATGGGAAACGCACATGGTTTTATGGCAAAATGACATTTTCTCGTCATAGCAAAACAAATACTAATTTTAGCTAAACACTGGAATTGGGAAATGATGTAATTTTGCCAGAAATGTAGGAAAACAGTGAAAATGTAAAACTGTCTCAGGTTTTGGTGGTGTTGACCTTTCTATCCCCCGCCAGCTGGGGTGATGGGGGAGGTTGAGGTCTTGAGTGCTTCTAACCCCTGGGAAGAGCGTGATGCACCTACTCAAGGCTTGTAGTTTGGGCCAGGGCAGAGCATGGAGAACAGCAGGACACATGAAAGGCATGGGAGGAAACCTGCTGAGGGTGGGTGTTAGGCCATCTCCATGGCTTTGTTTCTTTTTCTTGTGCAAACCCCATAAGTGTTGTGCTGTGCTCACGCCATCAATGCTACACTGAGCAGACCCCAGGAAATTGGGTATATGTTGGATTTGCTGTGCTTTAGTGCCTGTCTCCAGCTGTGCTCCTGCTCCTCTGCAGTGCTGATGTTGAAGGAGAAACTGTTGAGTTCCTGGGGAACATTTTGCCTTTGCATGTGGAGCACACTTTGCATATGGGCTCCTTGAGGGGAAAATTAGGGATCCTGGCAGCTCTAAGGGAATAGAAATAGCCTTTATAGGTTGACTGGCAGCATTTCGGATCCTGAAAGGCACCGAAGTACGTGGTGGGTGCAGGGCAAGCAGGTGATTAAATGGCACTAAGCACATTTCTGATGTCAAGACCATGCTGTTTTTAATGATCCCATGGATGCTGGTACAATGTTGTTGGCAGAGCAGAGCTCCAGTAACTCCCCTTTCTCAGTCCTGTGAGAGTATTTCCCAGTTCCCATGTCAGGAAGACAGAGAAAAGGCAGAGATTCCATGTGGGACCTGCACATTTGAAGGTGATGAGGAACCCAAATCCAGTACACCCACCAGCTCCTGGAAGTTCACTAGAAGCTCTCCTAAAAGCTTGATCCAGGATTTACATTAGGGCTGTTGGAAAATCATAGGCATCTAAGTAAAAATCTGACCTTGGATTGGACTCTGCTCCTTGGTAGCTCGTTGGCCATCGAGCTCCTCCTCGTATCCCCCTGGACCTTGGCGATGGCAAGGGAAGACTTGAGCCCACTTCTGCCCTTCCCAAAGGTCAGTGGGCAGGACGTGACACATTGCAAAGTTTAGAAATAATAATTCCTTGGTTTTATGTTTGATTTTGTGTTCTCCAAAGGGGTCATGTTCACCTGCCTAGTTCTCCCTGCAGGGTCACACCCTGGGAGCTCCTGAGAAGCACACATTCCTGGCATCTGCTCCAGGCCTTCACCAGCCTCTTAACAAGCCTGTGGGATTGATCAGCAAGGAAAAAGGGGAAAAAAAGATAAAGAAAATCCCGCAGTATTTGAAGGCTGAGAAAATGGGCTTAATTCCTCTGCAGGAGGGAAAAGATTTGGGTTGAATTGTTCAGCTCCCCCAGCTCTCTCTCACCCCTTGGGACAGAGCCTGTGCCTGTCATGGGGCTGTTGGACTGGGGTGGGTTTGTGCTGACAGCAGAGCTGGGGCCGTGCAGGGATTCATTAATGCTGGCTTTTATTGGCACTTATCCACTCATGAGAGGCACAGGCACAGCCCCATCCTCCTCAGGGGCACTTGGAGCCCCCAGAGATTATCCTTATGCTGTAGGGTCAGAGGGATGGGGGGTTGCCACCACTGTGCCAAGATGGGGGTGGGAGGCAGGGGGATTGTCCTTCTTGATCTGTCCCCTGATTTGTTCCCATCCCAAACTGGCTGGGATTTGGCACAGACCTCCTGGTGCAGCTCTCAGCTGCCCCCCAAATCCCAGTGGACTGTCTGCCCCATCCTCTTGGGCACCTCGTGCCCGTGCGAGCGGTGGGTCAATGGGAAGTGGAGGCTGTTATTGAATCCAAGATGAATAATTCATGTGGTGCCATAGCCCACGCTCTGGTCGGGTTGATATTAAATCCATTCATCTTGCTCTGCCCTATCCCTCAGCCCTGCTTTATGGCTTCCTTGCGTGGTCAAGGGGCAATGCATCATCGTGCTGGGGAGGAGGTGGGAGGAAAGCAGGAACAGGGATCACTGGGAGGCGGGGGAAACCTTGGATGAGCATGCTGGGTGGATTTCACTTGTTCTCCTTGAGGAAGGTAATTAAACCCTTTCTCTGCTGGTGCTTGACTCTGAAACCTAATGATGGTAACCCCTCACTAGAATGCTGGCAGTTGTGGGTCTCTCAGCTTTCACCCCTTTTGACTTTGAGGACTGGGCACTGTGTTTGTGTCTGCTGGATTCACACTGACGTCTCTGCCCTTCCCAGTGCCAGGCACTAACTCGGGTGCATGGAGCAGCAAAAATGCTGGGTCTAAACCAGCTTTGTGCTGAATGTTTACGTTGTATTTCTGATCCCAGGGGGAAGGGGTGGGAGAACAGTCCTGCTGCTTCCCAGCCTTGTCTTGCTCTCGATTTTCCCTTCCTGGCAGATTCCTGTCATAGTGTGTTGGGGAGTCTCCAAGTTGCTGCTGTTGGGGATAATCAGCTGGCCTGCTTGCTCCCAGCAGCTGGAAATCTGAGCCAGCAGAAGGGCAAAATTAAACAAAACCCCACAAAATAAGGGCCAAACTGGGCTGTGATGCCTGTGGTGCAAAGGTTGCTCCTTGAGCATCCTTGCTCCCAGGCTTTCCACAAAGCAGATGATTCCCTATCCCATCTGAATTTTTGTCCCCCCATCCTTTTCCATCTGCTGATGCCCAGCCTTTGCCAAACCTCTGTGTGGGTTAGTTCTGGTCTCCTTCATCCCTTTGGTTTCTGTGTCTCCTTTCTCTTGTTGTGCTTCCCTCTCCTGCCTTGTGTGTGGAGGGCTGGATTTGGGAAGGGGGCAGTAGGATGGAAATGTCCCCTCAGTTGAATGGCACAGAGTGAGCAGCCTCCTGCTGGTCCCCCGCTATCCTCCCCTCCCTCTGAGCATCCTTAGTGATAATTATTGATTTCTTCCACTTAGCCATCACAGAAGATTAGATACAATGGGATTTATAAAGTGATTTCTTAAAAAATAATAATTACAAGCGGTTTGTAATTAGCAGGAGAACAATTTGCTAACACAACAAGGGAAATGTCAAGTTTCTGCAATCAAGTTGTTGCTTGTGCTGTGAACTGTGTCTTTCTGACCTCTGGCTCTGCCCTTGCCTTGCTCTGTGGCCCAGCCTGGTGCCCCTAGCAGAGGTTTTCTTGGGTGAGGAAGTTGATGTTGGTTTTGTCCCTTGAGTGAATGGCAGCAAGGGATGTTGTGGGGACACAGGGGGGACACAGGACCCTGCCCCCCTGTGCCCTGGGGTGTATCCATGCCATCCCAGGGTGCTGCAGCTCTGTGCCCTCATGCCTGGGGCAGGGTGAGCATGTCAGGCATAACAGCGGCTGCAGAAAGGACCTTTATTTTGCTTTTTGGGGTGGTTTAATTTTTTTATTTTTAGTCCATGCTGCTGGTCCATGCACTTGCTCACAGCTGGGAAGCATTTTGGTCACCTCACCACCACTCCAGCATCTCACTCCAGCTTCCCTGACCCACAAGGGAACTCTCTTTGCACATTTTCTCCTCTAAAAGAGGAGGGGAAAAACAGAGGTCAAAAGAAAGCCCTTGCCCTGCCCCTCTCTCCCTCCATCTGCCCCTGGGTTTGGTTTAGCAGGGCTCAGGATGGGGCCAGCAGCATACCGGAGCAGCAGGGCAGGTGCTACAAGGGCTCGGGAGCCTGTGGATAAAAAACAAATCACTGGGCTTAAAAACCATCAAAGATCCCTCACATTCTTTCCTGGGGACCAGGACGAGGCCAGCCAGTCTGTTCCAAAGCCTTTCTATCCCAACCTGCTCTGGAGGGCACATGGCTGGTGCACATCAGGGTCTGGTGCAAGGGAGTCTCAGAGTCTGATGCTCAAGATGCTTTAGGTGGTTTTCCGGGGAAAATGTTTCTCTCTGGGTCTGAAACTGGGATTTTAAGCTTTCCTCCTATCCAGGGGGTGTTCAGTTCCAGGTTTAGCTGAGCCACAAATGTCCACCACTCAAAATGAGCCTTTTCCTCCTTTTTCCCCCCCTTTTGTTTTCTCTTTTGGCAAAATATCAAGTTTCCTGCCCCTCTCCCATCCTGCGTCAGCCCAAGCCGCTCCCCCTGCTTGGAGTGTGCTGGGAAGTGGCAGCTCTCCCAGCTCTTCCCGAATCCTGGCGGTGATGCCGGAGGGATGGAGGGATGCTCCCCTTTGTTGCAGGGGCTTTGCCTTTCCCTGGCAGCGATCTCCCTGCTTCCACCACTGGGTGGAACAGGCAGCCCAGTTTTACCACGGCCAGGCTGTGGAGGAGAAACATTGGAATCACCAAAAAAAGCAGGAGAGAGAAAAAGGAAAAAGTGTGGTTTTTCTGAAATCACGCCTTGATGAAGACATCCATTAACCTCCCTAATCATTTTGCAAAGAAAACGCCCAGGAAAACCTTGCTAACTTCTTCCTAATGGGTGTGATGGGTTTTAATGAAAGTCTTAATTAGATATTATTAGCCAAAATGTGCCTCTGGTGGATTCAGGCCCTTTTCCATCTCCCAGAGCAGTGGTGGGGAAGGTCCACATGTCCTGGCTGCTGCCAGAGAGGAAGCTCAGACACCACAGCCACCACTCCCTGGTTCTGTCCTCAAATCATCCCTGTGATCCAGAGCCCTCCAAAGGAGAAATGAAGGAGAAACCTGGGACATGCCCTGGGGAAGGCATGAGAGGAGGCCAGGTGAGCATTGCTGACTTCCCCACTGGGCTTCCTGAGCCAAACCTTTGCTGCTGCAGTGGCCAGGGAGGGATTAAAGAATGGCCCACAACCTGTAATTTTGAGCTTTATTTTCCTGCTCATCGTTTTCTTTTCCTCCTTAAATTGTTTCATGGGTTGTTTGTGTATTTCCCCTCCCCATCATGAGAACATTTGAGAGTTATATTGATTCCAGCTTTAAAGGAAAAAAAATTGATTCCTCCCCACAAAGGGTCTTTCCATGAGCCTCTTTATAAATCTGCTTCTTAACCCTTGGCTTGTTAATGATCCGTTTAGGAAACTTTCTGTGGTAACTGCAGTGCTTGGGGAGTTTCTTGGTTTTGGGGCTATTGGGGTGCAGAGCTCCACGTGCACTTGGGCACGGGTCATGAGCATGCCTGCCGTGGTGGGGATGTGGAACCCACCCATCTTTCCCAGCCTCATCCGCTTGCCCAGCCCAGAGACCTGGCTCTCACCCTGCTGCCATCACGGCGAGGGCCCTTTGCTCTCCGGCCGGAGCAGGGATTGTTCTCCTGGACAATGGGAGAGCCGCAAGGAAGCGCCTGATCCGGCCCATGTCCGGCACCCGCATTGTTTCACCCTTGTTTGCAAACAGCCAGCACCTGGCAAACCCAGTGACTCAGCCAGGGGCTTTGAAAGCCTTGCTAAAAGTTGTTCCTTTTTGGGTTTTGTTGTGATTGGGTTTTTTTTTTCCTTATAGTCACGAGAGAGGTCCTTTGGGAAGGGCTCCAGCCGGCGCCGTCCTGCTGCCCTTTGCTTGCCAAGGGGTGGGAATCTCCCCTGTGTTGGGGGCTCTGCTGCACCCTACAGCCCATGGCGAGTCCCTTGAGTGCCAGTCTCTCTCCCAGCAGGAGAGGAATAATAACTTAAAAATCAAAAAAGGAGGTTTTGGGCCTTGGCTGGGGAAAGGGCTGGAGCACCAGAAGGAGCTCGGGGGGCTCAGCCTGGAGAAATGGAGGCTCAAGGGGGACCTTCATGCTCTCTGCAAGCTCCCTGAAATCAGGTTGTAGCAAGGGGGAATCAGTTTCTTCTCCCAGGTAACAGGTGACAGGACAGAGGAAACAGCCTCGTGTAGCACCAGGAGGGGTTTAGGTTGGATATTAGGGAAAATTCCTTCACCAAAAGGGCTGTTGAGCCCTGGAACAAACAGGCTGTTGAGGGAAGTGATGGAATCACCATCCCTATAAGTGTTCTAAAGATGTGTAGATGTGGCACTTGGGAATGGTTTAGTGGTGGGCTTGGCAGTGCTGGGTTAATTCTGGGAGTCAAGGATCTTAGAGGGCTTTTCCAACCTGAATGATTCTGTGATGATTCAATACTGCTAATATAAAATGGGTCTTTCTCCCCCACCCCAAGCTATGATGCAATTCAATCAACACTCCCTGTACAAGGCATCATTTGGAGGCTGAGGGTGGGCTGCAGTTGGGCTCTGCAGGTCTCCTGCAACCCGTGCTTGGGGAAAGAGACCTTTGCTGCTGATGTTTGAATAACTGAGAGACCTGCCGTGTAACAGGCAGCGGCGAAAAGCCACGGATCAGGTGGAACAGGTTGCTCTGGCTGGGGGAGGAGGTTTGTGTGGGTTGGACGTGCCAGCTGGGACCCTGCAGAGGGAAGATGGAGCCCACTAGCATGAGGGAAAAGCGATCAGCGCGGATCCCGAGGTTTTCATTTCCTCCCCTCTCCGAAGCGCGGTGACAAATGGAGCGGTGCCGTGGGTGTCAGCTCCGAGTGTGGCAGGAGTGGCCATTTGTCACGCCTGGTGCCTCAGAGCTCCGGGGGTGTGGAGAGCAGGAGCGGGGCGATTAAATCACGGCGCTGTGCGCGCACTTAAGCGGGGCTTTGGAGGAGCCCTGGGAAAAGCCATCCGTCTGCAGCCAGCAGGCAGAGTCACAGCCCAGAAACCATCCCCGCCTCGCCTGGGGGAGCGGCAAACCTGAGTCAATATTCTGTCGTGGGCACCTCAAATGAAGTTCTGCACCCACTGCAACTGTCCCCCCCCTCTCTGGGCTTCCCCAGGGAGCCTCACCCAGTAGGTGGGAAAATACAATTAATGGCATGTGGGTGACTGCATCACTTAGTTTTTGTGTTCAGCCCTCGACTAACCTTGTATCGTATTTACTGTGTGAGAATGGATTTTAGGGAGGAGAACCGTGGGCTGGAGTAGGAGCTGATCACCTCAGTGCTGTCAGTGTGGCTACATCCTGCACAGGCATCACTGAGCTCCTGGCAGCAGCATTCCCATGAGCAGGGGGCCATTCCTGAGATAACACTGTTCTCTTCTTGTCCCATCTCTTCCCTCTCTGAGGCCTCTCCCAGATGATGCTCTGGTTGGTGCAGGCAGAGCTTTGCCATCTCCTTGCTGTTTTGGGGGAGAGTTGTGAAGTCTGGGGCACAGTGGGTGCCACACCAGAGGGCTCAGGCTTCAGGTCTAGTTCCTGGACTTTGCTGCCTAAAATTTGTCAGTAAAAGCAGGGGCATCCTGGGAAATGTGTACCTGGGGAATTACAAATTGAATTTCCCCCAGCTTTGTCAGGTCTGCAGCCCAGAGGGTAAATTGCCCGGGAGGTGAGACATGATATCGACTTATGTTTTTAATTTTATTTTCTGTTGTATTATAGTGCTTATCTGCATCCAGGCTTGGCAGACCTGTCCTGGACACAGCTTTGGGAGGGGTTGATGCATGCTGGCTGGCACATGTGTCCCCTCTATGGTGCAGAGGGATCTGATCATCCTCCTCAGGAGCAGGGACTACTTTGATGCTTTTGGGTTTTGCTCTGTTGCAAAATTGGGGAATTTGAAATGGTCCTGGGCACAGCAAAAAGGTTCTTGGGCTGTCTGGGTGTTTCCAGGGACCGCTGTTTTCTCTGGGTTCCAGCACAGGCATCTGTTTGAGCAGAGCAGGCGAGTGGGGATGGCAGTGCTGGGCTGAGGGTGACAGGGTGAGACCTGGAGTTATCACAGATCTCCTGCTCCATATCGGATCTGCTCCTGAGCTCTTAATCATGTGTTATTATTGAAGACAACTTATTCTTAGAGAGCCCAAGGTGCAAATTATGTTTCACAGCTAAGAAAAGCTTCCAGAGCTGCCTATGTACAGTAAATCCCTGCACTCTCGTGTGGCTTTGACTTATGTGGAGCAGATGTTGAGGATGGAGGAGACTAATTCTTTTTGCCCTCTTGTTGCTATCACTGCCATGGGACATGGGTGTAAATTCCAGCAGGGAGAAGCTGTCTGGGCTTAGAGTTGGGGTTAGTGGGTGTTGTCCCACCCTGCAGCTTTGGATATAACTCCTGTCCCTGGTGGTGCCACCAACACAGGCAGTGCAAGAGTGTTCACACTGTTTGCAGAAGGTCCCTTCCCTGTCTGGGATCTTCCTTCCCTGCCTCCCTGCTGCAGCATGAGGGTGAGCTGGTGCAGGAATCATGGAATGGTCTGGCTGGAAGGGATTTTCAAAGGTCACCCCTCTGGTTGGTGGTGTGTGTCCTCTCTCCTCTCTGTGGCTGGGTGGGAAGGCAACTTTCCTCCAAGGAATAGTAATTATGGCTCGTTTTGTTATAAATATTCATAGGGAAACTCTCTTAATTACTCTTCTAATTAATTCCATGCATAGGACTCTTGGGGTGGATGAGGGATGTGGCAGAGCAGTTGTGTCTTGGTTGGTATGTCCTCCCATGGCAAATCCATCTCTGGGCATGGTCCTTAAGCAGTGAGCCAAACTGCAACTCCCTAAGGCTCATCTCCACCCCCTCCAGTGCCATGGCATGGGCACAAGGAAGCTGTGCATCTGTGTGCCTGTGTGCCTGTGTGCCTGTGTGCCTGTGTGTCTGTGTGTCCGTGTGTCCGTGCCTGTGCTGGCATCCCCATCAGCACCAGCCTGGCCCTGTGGCTGAGCTCTCCCCCGGCCCCATCCTGGGGTGACTCATCCTTCACTGTGTCAGCACTAACGAGGAACCACTTCAGGCATAATTAATAAGCACTTGAAGTTCTCTGGATCGAGGGGACACTGCGTGGCGTGAGCTGGCAAAGGAGGAAAAGGTGCTTAATTAGTTCCATTTAGGAACAGGAGATGTTTGCTCTTCCCAGCCAGGAGGGGACTGTGCTTTGGTGAGCCCAGTGCTGCTCAGATTTCCCAGTCAGAAGAGGGTCTGGAGTTACAGAGGGACAGCAGTGATTCCCAAAATCCCTGGCTGCAAAGGAAAGGTGCATCACTTCCAGGGGTGTTCTAACCACAGCCCCTGCCAGCACCTCTGTGTGCGGGGGGAAGGGTTTCTCCCTGAGCTCCTCCCTGAATTCCTGTGCCGGCTCATTGCCCTGCTCATTAGGTGGCTCAATAGCTCACGTTGGCATTGAGGAGTGAACATGATGTGCTGGGTTTAGTGGGACATGGAAGTATTGGCTCTTCCCTGCAGCTTCCAGTCTGTGTCCATCGACTCTGGAGTCTCACGTTGCTGCAGTTCATGTCTCTCTCCATGGAGCCCGATGGGGAAAGGGGAGAGCATCTCTAGGAGCTGTGTTCTTGGGACAAGTCCTGGCCTGACTCTTAATACCCCAGTTGTTTGCTCCAAACTCGCTGGGGGCCTCACCACCTTCACAGGGAAGAATTTCTTCCCAATATCCCTGCTCTCTGGCAGTGTGAAGCCATTCCCCTTTGTCCTATCACTCCAGGTCCTTGTCCAAAGCCCTTTTCCAGCTCTCCTGGAACCCCTTTAGGCACTGGAAACTCCTGCTTGCAGGGCTGGCAGAGGAAAGAACCTGTGACAGGCTGCAGCTGCTAAATCTGTTTTTAAAAAAGAATATAAGGAGGTTAAATAGCCTCAAATCATTGGTGAGAACTTCATTCCCCTTTCATTTGTTGACTCAGAGTAATGAGCTCGGGGACTGTTAGGAGGGTGAGGAGCAGCCAGTGCTTGTTGCTGCCATGGCCTCGTGTGTGCTGTCACCCTCCCTGCACGTGTGTGGGAATTGTCTGCAGTTTGATCAAATTACTTAGTTTGATCACTGGAAGTGGGTGCTGGGAGAGGCAGTGCTGGCCTCATCCTTCCCTGCCACGCCTCCCTCCTCTTCTCCATAGCAAAGCTTTAATTCCCAGCAGGGAATAGCTGGGACACTGGGGAGAAATGGAAATGGGCTGGGGGCTCTCCCTGAGCTGTGCCACGTGCCCACCAGTTGATGGAGAGGAAGGGGAGCTTTGGTGCCAGTCTCAGCCTGGAGCCGAGTGGAAACTAAGGCAGAGCAAAATCCAGGTGGGAGAACAGTGATTTGCAGAAATGACCTTGAGAATTGTTGTGTTTTTTCCCCCCGTTGGCTGTTTTGGAGAGCAAAGCAAGTTCCCTGCTCCATGCTGAGCTGGCAGCCCCCGGCACCGTCTGCCCAGGGCGTGCCTGCTCTTCCCTTTGCATTCAACACATGGATCTGGGACAGATTTTCTCTTTAGACCTTCAAAATCCCCCCAGCCATGAAAAACAGAGAAAGCAAAGCCCAGAGTGATGATTAACTGGGTGAGCATGGACCTGTTGGGAAGCTGTGAGCAGCAGGGCACGTGGGAGCCCAGCCCAGCTGCTTCCATGCCCTGCTCTAGTCTTTAGCTCCTTGTTTAGGGCCAGGATTCCACCTGAACAGTTGGTTTTGAAGCTCTTCTGCATCCAGAGTCTCTTAATTTTCCCAAGGCTGCCATCCTGGAGGAAAAACACTGTTTCTGGGTGAGCATCACCTGCATTTTGCTTCTGGTGAAGCACAGGGCGCTTGATCTGTGAGCACCTCCGTCTGCAAGTGCCTCGCTCCACCCCAGGGAGCAGATCCCTGGTTGGTGAGGGGTGGGATTTTTGGGAGAGGTGAACAGGGATGCACCCAACCCTGTTGCCTCTAATCTGCCTTGCACAGCTCCTTACCCTGCAAGCACCTTTGAAATCCTGCCCCGCTTCGATTAATTTCTCATCCAGGAGAAAAAAAGCAGGGGGGGGCGGAACATAATACCTGAGAAGGGTAACACCACACTGAATTTTACTTTATCATGAATAAACCATGGCAGGCTGGCTCAGAAGCTGCTGGCTTTAATTTACATGTGTCCCAAGGCGGATCTAAGCCCATTCCTCCAGAGGTGGAGGGCTGGTTTAATTAAGCGGCTGCATCACGCGGAGCTGGGGCCGCGTTCCTCGGAGCCTTGGGGAGACACGGAGCCCCTGGCCCGCAGGATTCCAGCCCAGATGCTGCAAAGCTCATGTTTATCTCATGAGTTCCTGCCTATGCAGTGCTAAAAGCAGGGAACACAGCAGGGCAGGTGCTGTTTGTAATTCAGACGGGCCCAAGGCAGGGCCGTCTCTGGGTGATCCAAAATCTGTGCGTTTGGCTACAAAAATGGTGATGTTTGCACCAAAGTCAGGTTTTATCCTGCCCTGGGACAAGGCTGTGCTGTGGTGCCCTGTCCCCAAGGTGCTGTGGCTTCTGGCATGGCTTGGGGACACATGCTGATCTCCCTGGGAGAGTGAGGATATTTAGGGCTGGGAATGCTTGGACTTGCCTGTTTCTCCCTTTGGGTCGCTCTCCTCGCCCTACGAGAACTGGCTGTTGGGATTTGGTGGCTGATGGGGTGTTTCAGGGCTGGGTGTGATCCCATTCTCCTTTCTTAGTGTGTTCAGGAAGGCTGGATGCAGGTACCCTCCCACTCTTGCTCCAGATACAGAAAGCTCTCTGGATTAATTTGTGCATTCCTCCTGGAGGGGGGCACGGCAGCACCCCCGGCACTGCCGGCTGCCTGCTGAGCTCGCCGCGGCTGTGCCAGGGCTGAGACACTCCGGAGAAGCACTTGGCTCGATATAAAAGGGAATCAGATCATTAGAAAGTAGAAGTGGGGGGGGAAAAAAAGCCTCACAAAACAACCCTCCAGCCCCCTCCCCATCAGAGGTGCAGGAGCGGGGAGGCATGACAGGAGAGCGTCATGTCGGGATGCAATTAAACCTCCGGCAATTCCCTGCTTGAATGTTTGCAGGGGGGATAATGAGGGACATGAAAGTGGGGTGGGAAGGCAGCACCCTCGTGGCCCTTTGAAGATGGGGAGATGACAATCCCCCTCCCTGGCGTGTGGGTGACAACTTGCCTGATTCTGCTGGTTTTCCCCCCAAACTGCAGCCACATCCCGGTGTCATCATCATATCAAAGGGATTGAAACCCAAACGCATTGCAGCCTGAGGTGTTCCCCCCTGGCGCTGCCTGCAAGGGTGAGCAGGAGCCCTGGAAAGCCATGCTGGGAGCCCTGGAAAGCCATTCTGGCTGCCCAAGTGCCTGCCCCTGTAATTACAGCATCCTCGAAATAGCATTTTTCTGTAGCACACGATTTGTGTGGGTGTTGGTTTGCCTGGATGGTGTCTCTCAGCTGAAAGGCTCTGGGAGAGTGTCCTGGCTGGTGAGATGGCAAGGAGAGCTTTTTAAAACACCATTAGTGGGACTAATTAACTTAAAGGCTAAAAAATTGATGGGCTTGTTCTTATTTTTTTAGTGTATGTAAAGACACGCTTTGTGTCTCTGGTGTCTGCAAAACTCACATGGAATTTCTAGTGAGCATCACTTCGCTTGTTTTGGGGAGTTTCATCAAAAAATTGTGAGCTTCCTGCAGAAAGTGTCAGGTTTAGGAGCCAAGTTTTTTGTTTAGTGATAAAGTCTTGTTTGCAGAAAGGGGGGGCCTTGAATCTTTTCCCATCAGGCTGTAAATGCAATGAGCTGTAGTTCCTCCCTTTTTCCTGGCCTGTGGTGTCCTCAAACCTCCCAGGGGTGCTGGTAGGAGCTTCGACACACCTTTTTGGAGCAAGGCTGGATCATCCAGGCTCTTTAGTGCCTTTGCACGTGGCAGTTCTCTCTGCACCTCCAGCTTTGTTTGAGAGCACCATCCTGTGCAGTGCTGCTCCTTCTAACCCAGCTTTTTATCACCTGCTGTGCCAGAATGCCACAAGTGTGCTTAAACACACTGGGTTTGCCCTGGAAAAGCACTGGATCCGAAAGGAAATCCAAAACAAGTGTGGATTTGGGAATACCTGGCAAATGGGGTCAGCTCTGCCCCAGAAGGCACATGCAGGGTGAGGGAATGATGAGATGTTTGCACCTCAGTTTGCTGTGAGTGAAGGAGCACAGTGAGGTGCCAGTGAGGGTGGGGACAGGAGGTGGGCTCCCCGAATCACTGCTGGATCTGTAAGTCTTTGCAGAAGCTCCTATTTTAAAACCCGAGAAGGAAAAATGCAACTCTGCATCCCCAGGGAGCTTTAGAGCAAGTTAATGTAGAGGAGATGTCTCCTTTCTTCCTTCCTTTCTTCTTTTTTCCCTCTTTTGACTAAAGCTTCCCTGAGAGAGTAATTAAAAAGTGCAAGTTCCAGGTACTAACTGGGAGAATTTAATCTGAGGAGTGAAATGCTTGGATACCTCCACGCCTGCACCCTTTCCACAAAGGCTGTGACAGTGGCTTGCCTTGGGCAGGTGAGCAGGGATGGATGAGCAGAGAGATCCCACTTATCTCCAGCTGTTTCTAGGACTGCTGGCACCCAGATACAGGAGAGTTTTAAGCAGTGAAAAGCCTTGCAGTGCCATGACTGCTTCGATAATCCATCCTGCCTGTGTGAGCTGGAGCGGGGAGGGAGGTGGTGGGGTGGACACGGGTCTGTGGTGCCTTCACTGGGTGTTTGCCTTGGGTCAGACATGTCCACATCCCTGCTCTGAGCCTTTGAGGGGGGTGAGGGAGCTCTGGCTGGGAGCCCCCACCTGTGTCCAGCCCTGTAGCCAGACCCTTATAATCACCCCATGGACATGAGGGCAACTTGCATCAGTTGTTTCCCCGCTGCAAACATCCAGAGATGACATTTCACTGCAAGAAGCTTGAGTTTCAGCAGCCCCAGAATGATGCTCCCTCCCACCCCAAAGCATGTCAGCCTTGGAAAAGAGATCCTGCTGGTAAACTCCTGCCTGGGATGCACGGCAATCCCAGTGTGCAGGCAGGATGATGGATCAACGGGCAGCTTTGGGCTGGGGGGGGTTTAAGTGCTGAGCATCCAGCCCTGCTGAGCAGCACGTGCCTCAGCATTTCCAAACACACCCCTGGTGCTTAAACACAAGGAAATGGATAGTTAAGCACATCATTAATCTTATCCAGCCCACATAATCAACAATCAATTAATTCTCCTCCCAGGCTGAAGAGATGCAGGTTGTGCCGTAGCCTGGGCACCGGCAGAAGGAGCCCCTTCCCGCTGGGAAAGCTGAGGCAGAGCTTCATCCTGTTCTTGTCTGAGACACTGTCATGGGTACAGACCTTGCCAGCTCTGGGAAAATCTTGGAGCAGCCCTTAAATGAGGACAAGCATTGCAGTGGGCATTAGTGGGGTGATTTATTGCTCCCTCCTGGGCTCGAGCCCTCCATCCGAGCCTGGCTCTTGACTGTGAGTTTACCATCTGAAGGATTATGGATCCTGCCATGGCATTGCAGGCCCTTGGGGGGGTTTGTTTCATTCCTGGTGTGAGGTTCATGGTTCAGCTCCCCCAGAAAGAGGGGAGACATGGGCAGCAGCAAGGGTGTAGGGCTC
Organism: Scytalopus superciliaris; assembly: GCA_013400415.1. Classification (NCBI taxonomy): domain Eukaryota; kingdom Metazoa; phylum Chordata; class Aves; order Passeriformes; family Rhinocryptidae; genus Scytalopus; species Scytalopus superciliaris. The sequence continues at coordinate 266,618 of VXBX01001485.1, read as the reverse complement.
CAGCCTGTGCAGCTTTAGGAGGAAGGAGAATGCATCAGCCTCCCCCCAAACTGTGGGAGGCTTTAGGCAAGCATGGTGTAATTACAGGAGAGAAAAGCTAATTGGTAATAATAGCAATTAAGAGCCACGTGCCTGCAGATTACAGGAATTTGTGGATGAGTGAAGTGATAGCAGAAACCTGTGGACACTGGGTTGCAGGGTACTCTGTTCAGGTGTTTTGACAAAGCATCACTTGAATTAACTGTAATTAAATATTAACAAACCTCTTCAACCAACTCATCAACATGCCCCTAAGCTTAAAACTGAGGTGTGTTCATAGAGCTGTGACCCTCTCATCTCCAGTCCCATCCTCTTCCATTAAAATACAGATGGCTGTTCCCTGGTATTGCCCCCTTCCCTGTCCTGCTCCTCTAAAGACCCTGGCACATTTCAGGCATGTTTCTGACATGTCTGCCAGCTCCAGGGCCCACAAGTGCCCTGTTGCCTGGCTCAGGGATTCTCAGGCTTCCTGGGAGTGCAAGGCCCCTGGGACATGGTGAGAAGGGAGAGGTGAAGAACTGGAGATCCACCTCAAACCCTCCGTTGTCCACTCATGGCCGTGTCTCCTGCCCTGTGTGTCTGTTGTTACTTTGTGCTTCCTCCTGCTGTTGTGGAACACAGGGCTGTGTCTGTGGATCTGGGAAGGGATTGCATCCCACTGCCTTCTGCTCTGCCATCCTGAAGGTTCCCCTCAAGCCCTCCTGTGTCCTGCAGTGAGAGGTGGTGACCCCACGTGTCCCACTGTCTGCCTGCCCAAGGTGGTGGGTTATGGCCCTAGGTGCTTCCCTAGCATGTGTGAGATGGCTGTGGTAGGATGTGGAGGACTCCTCAGTCTTCCTGTGGTGGGGAAGAAGAAGGGCGGTGGGAGATGGCAGCTGGTCCCTCTGGGATGCCATGTCCCCACTCAACTCTTAGTGCCATTGGAAAGAAACAGTTCATTGCAGCCAGTTCTGTGCCTCAGGCTCGGGAGGAAAATATCTCCTGAATAATAAAATTGTAAAATATTATTTTGATTTATTCCTTTTTATCATCTATTAATATCTGTAAAGGCTGTGTGAGCAAGGAGGCCTTCATGAGTTTTGAATGACAGGTTAAAGGGCTCCAATAAAGATTAGATGGTCCACTATCTCCCAAGGAAATTGCATCAAAGTGGTTACTCCTGCTTGCTCCTATTAATTTCCTCCTCGTGGCTGCTGGGAGATGCCTCATATCCTGATGCAGCAGACAGGGGCTAAGAGGCACTTTCCATTATCTCAATCATCGCCGTGTTTATGAGACACGTGGGGTGTCTCTGTGCAGGGCTGTGCCATGGGGGTGAGGGGAGCCCAGCGAGCCGGGACCACCCTGGTGTGAGGCCAGGAACAGTCTCCCCTGGCAGTCTGATTCCTTGGATGCACGTGCCAAAATACAGACATTCTCTTCTGCAGCCTGTGGATTTTGTTACGTGTCAAGGATGGATGAGCAGCCATCCATCAGTGCCTAGTTGGTGAGGAGCAGCGGGCTGGGGTGGAGATGAGGGACCCCATCTTTGTCACTCCCTCCTCGTCCTCGAACCGCAGAGCGGTGAGATGGCTGATTAATGAAACCTCCCCCCGCTGCTGATTAAACCCTGTCTGTAACTGGAGCATCTTCTCCTTTATGAATTAGTTGCCATTTCCTGCTTGAATGAACTCGGAGGCCGGGCAGGTTATGAGCTCCAGCCCCAGGCTGTGGGATTAACGGGACAGACCCATAAGACACTCATGGGCATGACATCAACTTTTTAATTAATTATTCAAATTTTGCATGGACAAAGAGGTGTGAGGCCTGAGCCATACTGCTGGGGTGGCAGAAAGGGTCCTTTGGAATCCAAAGGTCCTTGGGGAAAACTTCTGCCCCTGTCCATGCCCTTGTGAATGCTGCCTGGGAAGGGGGTCCTGCATCCCCCACTACCCCCCTGCCTGGGCACAAGTGATGGGGAATAAAAGAGAGGTGGCAGCCCCCTTTCTCTGCCTGGCTAAAAGTGGTTGCCACATGGCTTTAGAGTTTGGTGGCTCCAGGAATAATTCATGGCCAGCATGGAAAATCCTGGCCGTGCTAGCTTCACAGGAAGGTGCTACCCTGTTTAGCTCCATTACAGGTGTGAAGCTTCTCTTCTCTTCTCTTCTCTTCTCTTCTCTTCTCTTCTCTTCTCTTCTCTTCTCTTCTCTTCTCTTCTCTTCTCTTCTCTTCTCTTCTCTTCTCTTCTNCCTTCTCCCTTCTCCCTTCTCCCTTCTCCCTTCTCCCTTCTCCCTTCTCCCTTCTCCCTTCTCCCTTCTCCCTTCTCCCTTCTCCCTTCTCCCTTCTCCCTTCTCCCTTCTCCCTTCTCCCTTCTCCCTTCTCCCTTCTCCCTTCTCCCTTCTCCCTTCTCCCTTCTCCCTTCTCCCTTCTCCCTTCTCCCTTCTCCCTTCTCCCTTCTCCCTTCTCCCTTCTCCCTTCTCCCTTCTCCCTTCTCCCTTCTCCCTCTCCCTCCCAGCCCATTCCCATAACAGGACCTGCTTTCCCCTCCATCCCAGAATGGTCCAGCACCCACCATCTCCCCTCTGTCTTTCAGCCTGCCCAGCAGGGACGTTCAAGGCCAGCCAGGGTGCGGGGGTCTGTGTTCCGTGCCCCCCCAACAGCCGCTCCACCGCCGAGGCGTCCGCGCTCTGCTCCTGCCGCAACGGCTACTACCGGGCAGACTTCGACCCTCCGGCGGCTGCCTGCACCAGTGAGTACCGTGGGGGGCAGAGGGAGGGCTGCAGGGCTGAGCTCCCAACCCAGAAACCCTTTGTTTTGTTTTCTGTGCCCATCCTGGGAGTGAGAGAGGGGCCGGGTGGGCACCTGGCACCCAGCGCTGAGCTGTGGGACGGCCCCGTATCCCGCCTCGCTGGCGGCTGCTGGAATTTATACATCACCCTGGCAGTGGTGGTGATGGCAGGGAGATAGTGCCCGGGATAAATTAGAATTTAAAGTTATCTGCTTTGCCTGTCTTGCTCATAGCCTTGCAGATGGAGTACTTTTTAATAGGGGAAAAGGGTGGCTTAAGCATTGGTATTCAGCGATGCGGCGCTGCTCGGCTCCCTGCCTGAGCTGCCTGGCATGGCAGCAGTGTCCTCAAGCCTGTCTTTTGGTGGGAAAGGAGCCCAGGAGAGAGGAGAGAGATGCTGTGCTCTTCAAGCCCACTGGGAGCCTGAGTCTTGGCCCACAGACACTCCAGGCCCCTGAATCAGGGAGCTTTAGCACAAGGATGCTCCAGACCCTCAATGCTGGGAATGCCTAAAGGGCACACGGGAAACGAGGAAAGGATGTGTGTGTTCTGTTGGATCACCTGAGCTGTCAAACAGTCAGCAGATCTCTCAGCTGTGCATAATCTATAGAGCTTTATTATGCCTCGTTACATAAGTGATTTACAGTAGTGCTGCTCTATAGGAATCCAGTAAAAAAGTCTCTTTGCTGATTTTTATTTCTTCTCCTCAACGCTTAATGTTGCAAGGTTCGAATTTGAGGTGCCAGCTGTTCACCCACAAAGTTTCTCTGTGACAGAGGAGTGAATAACACTGTGGAGCTGCAGGCGCAGCCCTGGACTGGAGCCCTTCTGAGGGTGATGCCTGCAAGGATGGTTCCTGCCCCAAGCCCATGAACAGGAGGGAAGGGGCTGCAAATCAAGGAGGAGGAATTTGGGGAGGACAGGGAAGAAAGATGTTTTTTGGCTTTTTTCTTGAAAAGATAATTATCTGCTTAAGGTAGGATTTGGATTAAGGTTCCTGAGACAGGTTGCGGATTTTTGGGGATATCTCACTGTCACTGATCCTGTTGAGCCTTTGTGAGCCCTCCAGTCTTGTTCCCCCGGAGAATCAAGGTCTTTCCCCCTGCTCCTGCCACTGCCACATCCTGTATCACCCTCCTTTGACATCTCCACCATGGGGGAGCCCCACAATGGAATGTCTTTGGTGCCTCAAGTCCATGAAAGCCCTTTCCAGTGAGGATGCTGCATTGATGACTGCTCCATGACAGACACATTTACTCCTAAAGAGGAAAAGAATTAAAAAGAATAGAATTCTACTAATTTCTTTTCAAGACTGTCATTTCTCCAGGTGTTTTAACAATCTCTTCCATCTGCAGTATCACTGGCAGCAGCTCAGACAGGCTCCCAAAGTGTCTCCATGCAGGATGATCTCTCCATCTCCCCATCCATGTCACCCCCATGCTGATGAAGCTGTGTCTGCCCAGCCCATCCTTGGCCACTAATGGGGCTGATTTATCCACAGCCACTAAGGATATTCCCTGGAACACACACGTGGAGGCTCCCCTGGGATGAGTTTCCCCAAGACAGAGTGTGCTTTGCTCTCTTAACCTTTTGCCACGGGTCAAGTCCTCCATCACTTTTATTGCTCCCTGTTTCATGGCAAAGCCCTCTTCCTTGCTGGGAAGTACAGCCCCAAGCCCAGCCAGCACGAGGAATTCATTGCTTTCCTTATTTAATAAAACCCAGCAGCCAGATTTTGTGGTTTTGGCTGCAGAGCCATCCTGGCTGACCCCAGATCCTTCCCCAGACCCGTGCAGATGTATGTTTGTGGCTCGATGATGCTCTCCTGCCTGGATTCCTCCTGAATCTCTCCCTGTGGACTCCAGCCCTGATCCAGCAGCGCTTGCAGTCGTAGCTGCGTTCAATTCCCGTCCTCCACAACATTTGTGATGGCTCCCGGCGGGTTTGATCAATGCAATTTTCTTCTCTTGTCCAACATTGGAGCCGCTCGCGAGGCATCGAGCGGTGCCGGTGCTCCTCCATGCTGTTCAATTCCTGGGCTCCCAACTGGAGATATTGAACCCTTAATAACCACTTTCCATTTCTGGCTCTCTCTTCCCCCGCTGCTCCCCCGGTTTGCCGTGGTTCTGGCTGGGTGGTGTTTCTCTGGCTGGGATAATCTGCATGAGGTGCTCTCCATGTGAGCGCTGGGTCTATCACAGCATCTCCTGGTGGGATTAAAATGGGTCCGTCTTCACAGATGGATCTGCATGTGCTCCATGGGGGTGTTTTTTTGGATACTAAGTGGGTCTATGGCATGGCAGTCCTCATCTCCACCTGGGAAACCCCTTTCTGTGGCCAGCAGTGCAGCTGGTTGGCGTTGCCAGTGGGGAGGGTCTGACCCTGAATCGAGCAAAGCCATAGACACCGTATCCCTCCTAAGGGATGGTGCAGCAGATGGAGCCATGGGGTGTCCTCCTCCATGCTGGAACCCTCAGGGGCGGGCTGAGCACCATATTTTGTGCAAGGACCCGCCTCAATCCCTCTGCTCTCCCCCAGGTGTCCCATCCGGCCCCCGCAACGTCATCTCCATCGTCAACGAGACGTCCATCATCCTGGAGTGGCACCCTCCGCGGGAGACGGGCGGGCGGGACGACGTCACCTACAACATCGTCTGCAAGAAGTGCCGGTCGGACCGGCGCGCCTGCTCCCGCTGCGACGACAACGTGGACTTTGTGCCCCGGCAGCTGGGGCTCACCGACACCCGCGTCTTCATCAGCAACCTCTGGGCACACACGCCCTACACCTTCGAGATCCAGGCCGTCAATGGGGTCTCCAACAAGAGCCCCTTCCCGCAGCAGCACGTCTCCGTCAACATCACCACCAACCAGGCCGGTGAGTCCCGCGGTGAGGCCGTGCCGGGGGGTTTGGCTGGTGGAAGCTCCGTGGGAAGTGAAGCTCCTGGTCCAAAAGGAAAAGCTCCCGGGTGTGAGTGGTGTGTGGTGGCTCTGCCCCCAGCCCTGGGTGGGGAGAAAGGCCAGGAAAAGGGGCAGGAAGAGAAGTGGGGAGGGTACTTGTGCCCTGGGCGGGGTGAAAGGGATATCCAACACCTGATTTTTATCCTGCTCTAGATTGTTTGGGGATGGAATGGCCATTTCCCACTTTTTCCCAGGTGAGAGTAAGGAGATGGGATGGAATGGCATTGCCATTTCCCACCTTTTCCCAGGTGGGAGTAAGGAGATGGGATGGAATGGCATTGCCATTTCCCACCTTTTCCCAGGTGGGAGTAAGTAGATGGGATGAATCCAGCCTTGAAATGCAGCCTGGCTGCATTAAAGTACAGAAAAAGCAGCATTCCAGGGCTGACCTCAGGCTCTGTCTCCCTTTCCTGTAATTTTCTGTTTGTCCCCTTTTTCAGGCTCCTCTGCCCCTTTCCCTCCCTTTTCCTGATCAGGATTCAGGAACTGGACAAGCAGCTCTGGGCCAAGCTGGGTTGCCAGTGGGGTCGGTGTGCAGATGGCAAGGGGGGAACTGGTCCCAGGAGCACAGGGAGAGGAGGGGCTGGAAACCCATCTGCTCTGGGCAGGGAAAGGGAATGATAATTCCTGCTTTATGCCGAGCATGTAATGCAGGGAGCTTCAGCATCCTGCTCCCTCGGGAGAGGGACAGAGAAACCTGGTGTAAATACTTCAGCCTCCTGCCTCCAGGGATTATAGATATCCACACTGTGCCTCAGCTGTCTGCTGAACCGCAAGCAATCAAACCTGCCTCTTGTTTCCAGGCCTCTTTTGTCCCGGGTGGGGTTTTTGGAATGTTTCTCACCTCTTCTTCGACCCCGGGGAGCTGGGAACAGCCAGGTCACTCCCATCTGTCTGTCTGTACCCCAGTGCTCCCTGATTGTCTTGCAAAGGCTGACTATTCACGTGGAAATGCTGGGCTGTGGGGTGACCTGATGGCAAGGCAGCAGGAGTACCAAGGACAGGGCCGGTGCTCTCCCTCTAAAATCCCTTTGGCTTTGCAGCAGATTTTTCCAACCATTTTCCCAGCCTGATCCAGTCTAATGGGAATTAATAAAACAACAATTTGTTTAATTTCAACTCATGAGCATCTTCCCAGAGCGGATGTAGAGAGATTTAAAAAATAATACGGGATTAAATGTTCCAGGTAAACAAAGGTGGTGCTGAACTATCAACATCTCCCACTGGGACCACATGGAATGAGGCTCCTGCCACTCCCAGATTCCCTCTATGGCATGATCCTGTGCCCCAAACTGGTCTTGCTGGGCTCAGCTTTTCCCTGGATCCACATAAGGGAGGCATTTTCCCTGCCTGCACTCTGAGCATGGCAAGGAGGAGGGCAGAGAGGGCTGGACAGGGAGCTGACTGTGAGCAGGACATGCCAGCACCCCTTTGGGTGTGGAGAGACTTGGATACCTGTCTTGGAAGCTTTTGGTAGGATTAAGTGCAGGATCAGGGCTGTGTTGACTGGCTCTGACCCTTTTAAGTTAACTGGAAGGCCAAAAAGCCTTTTGAAAAGTGGCTAATTTAGTGGCTCAGTGTCCTTAAGGAGGAGGACAGTGTTGCTGCTGCTGGGGATGCTCAGCTCCAGGGATCCTTCATTTTGAGGGTGCTTGGCTCCAGGGATGCCTGGCTCCAGGGATACTTGGCCCTGGGGATGCTTGGCTCCAGGGATACCTCACTCTGAAGGTGCTGGTCTCTGGGGGTGCTCAACCCTAGAGGTGCTTGGCTCTGGGGATGCAGAGCTCCAAGAATTCTTGGCTCTGGGAATGCACAGCTCCAGGGATGCTCAGCTGCCCAGCAGCAGCCCTGGGATTGCTCCAGTGGGTGTGGAGAGGGAGCTGTGACAGTGGGGATGATGTGCCTGGCAGCTGTTTTGGAAAACGTGCCTGCTCAGCTCTGATCTGGTGAACTCAAATACTATGGGCTGCTCTGCAGAGCAGTGTGGTGTGTGGCATAGCTGGTGGGACTGATTAGAAATGCGTGGCAGAGAGGGAAGGGGGTTGGACCTGATGCCAGCTGCATGCTCAGACAGTGCCAAGGATTTTGCCTTCTCCAGGGATACTGTGACAGGATGCCCAGGACCCCTGTGCTGTGCTGCCCTGGAGGTCTTAGGGGCTGCAGGGATGGAGGGGCTGCCTTTTGAGTACCCCTGTGCCATGGCCTGAGGAGCTGAGGGTTGGTTTGAGACTGTTCTGCAAGTGTTTGGGCTTTGGAAATAAAACTCCTGGGAGAAGCATGTTTGAGTAATGAGGATGAGCATCCCCCAAGAGCCCCTGAGAGCATATCCAACAGCTCCTCTGGAGCCAAAGCTGTGCTACAGGCTCCTTGCTGGGCTGGAGCATCCCTGCCTTGGTTTCCCATCATTGTTCTCAGGGTTGGCAGATTTTTGCTTCTACATGCCATTCCTGACAGCATGTGGGGTGGCAGCTGTGGCACAGGCTCCCTGAGTGCTGGGTGCTGGGTCCCCAGAGAGGCTGTTACAGCAGGAGATGTCAAGCAGAGCTGGAGACTGTCAGCAAGGCTTAGTTGGTTCCCACTGGGGAGAGCTTTGCTGTCTCTGTCCCACCATGGGAGACATCCTGGGAGCCAGCAGTCCCAGGGAGAAGGAACACCAAGGATTTCTAACTCCCTAATTAAAAAGAATAGTTAGTTTAAATACCAGAATTCCCTTGCCAGCTCACTGCTCCACATAAGCTGCTGAGATCCTGCTCTTCCCACTAATGAGTGAGTTTGTCCCGTGGGTTCAACAACTGCAGGCATGGGAGGCTTGGGATGCTCTGTGTGCCCAGGGCATTTCCCCGCTCCCCAGGGCTGTTTTCCCTACCCCTCTCCATTAATTTTCCCCTCTCCCCTCCCTTCCTTGGCAGCACCCTCCACCGTGCCCATCATGCACCAGGTGAGTGCCACGATGAGGAGCATCACGCTCTCCTGGCCCCAGCCTGAGCAGCCCAACGGGATCATCCTGGACTACGAGATCCGCTACTACGAGAAGCTGAGCCGCATCTGCACGCCCGACGTTGGCAGCACCGTGGGCTCCAGGCCAGCCCCGGTGAGCCTGGGGGGAGCCCTAATGGGGGCTGGGCTGGGGGCATGTGAGGCTTCCCACTGAGGCTGCTCAGGGTCTGGGAGAGGGGGAACATCGCTGGGTTCTGAGCTGGGCTCTGCTGGGAAGGGTCAGTGGGACAGGCACCAGGTCCCCTGGGCTGCCCCTGGAAGGTGGGGGTGATGCTCAGCCAGAGGAAGGGAAGGGATGTCGTGGCTGCAAATGTTAATTCATAGAATCATAGAATGGCTTGAGTTGGAAAGGACCTTAAAACTCATCTAGTTCCAACCCCCCTGCCATGGGCAGGGACACCTCTCTCTAGACAGGGTTGCTCAGAGCCCCATCCAACCTAAGCCATTCCTCCCCCGTGGCAGCACTTTTTCCTGGACATCAGTGCCCATGCCTGCCTTGGCTCTGGTATCTGTTAGGATGAGCAGGGACCTGGAGCCTGGGGACAGTGTCTGGAGGAGGGGAGGGGGTGGTGGGGAGCGGTAAAGGTTGTCAGGGTTGTCCCTATCCCGGGTCACTGCCTCCTGCTCAGCCCTTCCCCTGCCAGCTGCCCTTCCCTGCAGGGAACATGCTCTCAACCCCTGTGGTGAACCCTGTCGAGCCCAAGCTGTTCCATCCCTCCTGTGTCTTGCCAGCTCTAATGAACTCCTCTAAATGTGAATAATTAGATGATCTCACCAGTGGCCTCTTACCAGCAATCACTGGGGAACATGAGACTGGAGACACATGAGGTTTCCACCAAGGTTTAGCCTCAGGTTTAGCCAGCACAGCAGTTGCCCTTGAACCTGCCTGAACAGGGTCTTGTAGGGCACATTATGGTGGTTTATGGACTCACAGAATCATCTGGGTTGGAAGGGACCTTAAAAATCATCCAGTTCCAGCCCCCTGCCATGGGCAAGGACACCAGGTTTCCCTAACTGTGGGGTGTTTCTGAAATGCACAGGTACATCAATGGTTCGAGGAGCAGGAATTTGCTGCTCATGAGTATTTGTGCTCTGGATGCTCTTATTGTTTCTCCCTGCTGGTCCATGCTGTGGTGGGACCAGAGGGGCTGCCTGGGAGGCCTGTTCTGCAGGGACCTCCCCAGCAACTTGGAGACCAGGAAGAGCCTGTGGGTCCTGTTTTGTAGAATCACAGAATGTCCTGGGTTCAAAGGGACCTTAAAGACCATCTCATTCCAATCCCACTATCCCAGGTTGCTCCAAGCCCCATCCAGCCTGGCCTTGGACAATTCCAGGGATGGGGCAGCCACAGCTTCTCTGGGCAACCTGTGCCAGGGCCTCCCCACCCTCACAGGGAACAATTTCTCCCCAGTATCTCATCTGACCCTGCCCTCTGGCAGTGGGAAGCCCTTCCCCTTGCCCTGTCAGTCCAGGCCCTTGTAAATAGTCCCTCTCCATCTTTCCTACCATCTATCTTGAGGTAATGAAAGGCCACAATCAGGTCACCCCAAAGCCTTCTCTTCTCCAGGCTGAGCAACCCCAATTCTCTCATCCTTTCCTGTGCCACCCTCTGTGTCAGGGATGCTCCTGAAGCAGAACCAGAACCTCTGCTTTATCCCCGTTCAGCTAAACCTCAATCCTGCTGTGCACAGGGGTGGGTGGGCTGCAGGGCCCTGCTGTCCCTCATCCCCAGCCCTGACTGTCCCTCTCGGCCGTGCCCACAGGACCACAACGAGTACAACTCCTCCATGGCCCGGAGCCAGACCAACACGGCGCGCATCGAGGGGCTGCGGCCCGGCATGGTGTACGTGGTGCAGGTGCGGGCGCGCACCGTGGCCGGCTACGGCAAGTACAGCGGCAAGATGTGCTTCCAGACCCTGACGGACGGTGAGTGCGGGCAGGGCAGGGCAGGGCACGGTGCTGTTGTGTCCCCAGCCACGGCTTCGTGCTCTGATGGCATCAGAGGGACTCATCTGGCCCGTGGTGGGAGCAGGTGATGGGCAGAGGTGCCTCCTGGATCGCCAGCTGGAGGAGTGGGATCCACCTGAAACCTCCCAGTGCCGCCTTTCCCTGCTATTTACCTGCATTTGTGGCTTTGCCACCTCTGGCCGTGGTGGCAGAAACCCCTGCCATGGGCTTTGAGTCCCCTACCACGGGCTTTGAGTCCCCTGCTACAGGCTTTGAGTCCCCTACCACGGGCTTTGAGTCCCCTGCCGTGGGCTCTGAGTCCCCTGCTGTGGGATCTGAGTCCCCT
>VXBX01001485.1:244432-255552 GCA_013400415.1 Scytalopus superciliaris | reverse complement strand
GGTCCCCTGCCGTGGGCTTTGAGTCCCCTGCTGTGGGCTCTGAGTCCCCTACCACGGGCTTTGAGTCCCCTGCTACAGGCTCTGAGTCCCCTGCCACGGGCTTTGAGTCCCCTGCCGTGGGCTCTGAGTCCCCTGCTGTGGGATCTGAGTCCCCTGCCACGGGCTCTGAGTCTCCTCTCATGGGCTCTGAGTCTCCTGCTGTAGGGTCTGAGTCCCCTACCATTGGCTCTGTGTCCCCTGCTGTGGGATCTGAGTCCCCTGCCACGGGCTCTGAGTCTCCTCTCATGGGCTCTGAGTCTCCTGCTGTAGGGTCTGAGTCCCCTACCATTGGCTCTGTGTCCCCTGCTGTGGGATCTGAGTCCCCTACCATGGCCTCTGAGTCCAGCACGGTGGGATGGAGAGAGTTGCAGACCCTTGGAGGAAGGACTCTGGGATACTCAGAGCCACATCTGAGCCATCAGGGCAAAGCTGGGAGGGTCAGATCCGTCACTGAAAGCTTTCCCACCCTATGGTGGTGTGTTGGGCCAGCTCATGACCTTTGTGGCTTCTTCTGGCCTCCTTGCCATAGTCTTGGTGGCTTTCTTCTGTCCCCAGAGCTTTCCTGCACCCACAAACACTTGATTCCTTTAGACTGCTAACTCATGGGAGGGTTTTTCAGTAATCCCAGCTTCAGGACTAATCCAGAAGTTGGTGAGTGAAACAAGGCTCCTTTTGTGATCCTCCTGCCCCAGGGGCCCTTGAAGTGAGAGAGGCAGAGCCCCTTCCCTGCTGCTAGTGTGGTTCTTGCTCTGCTTAGGAGCTTCTAGCCATGCTGCCTGTCTTTCCTAAAGCTTTTCTTCTTTCCTTAAGCTTTTCTTTTTCTTAAAACTTTTCTTCTTTCCTAAAAAAAACTTTTCTTCTGTCCTAAAACTGGGTCACACCATACTTGCATTCACATCGAGTGTAAGCCGGGCTGGGAAGAGGAAAACCACTCAGGGTGACCAAAGGGAAGGAAATGGTAATAAACCCCCCTCCAACGCCTTGAATATTCAGGATTAGAGAAGCAAGAAGAAAAATCCTGCCTCAAATAAGCAATTAATGGAAATTTAATAAGAAAGGATAGTGTAGATTATTAAATAATAATTGATTGTTAAATGAGAATTTCTCAGGATTTAAGCAGCATGCAAGAGATAAATCTAGTTGCCAGTAATTAACTGCAGAGTAGAAAAATACAGATAAAAGGGTCTAAATGCTTTCTTTTGGATGAATTTTCTTTTAACCCTTGTGTGTGGCTTCTGGTACAGCCTGGCAGACCTCTCTGGGAGTGGTTGGAGAACGGGATGTCTCTGGAATGCTACAGAAGCCCCCGGGAATGTTGGATCTGCCCACTGAGGGCACCTGCACTGTTGACAGGGCAGGGGATAATGGGAGAGACACACGGAGTGTGCAAGTGGTTTTTTGGGGGTTCCTCCAGTCACATCCAGTCCTCCCAAGTGCTACCTTGGCTGTCACCCCAGGCTGCTGCTGAAGGATGCAGTGGGTGGCCAAGGGGACACAGGGGGTGGCTGAGGGGATGCTCGGTGGGGAAGGGATGCTGTGCTTGCCATGGCTCTGCAAGAGTTGTCTCATGCAGCCTGTGGAGATGTTAAAACCTATACACAGACCTGCAGCAAAGGTGCCCACGTTCTCCTGGGCCTCTCTCCCAAGGTCAGCTGTCGTATGGTGGACTCTCCAGTGTCTAATGTGGGTGAACTTCCAGCTGGTTTGGTTATTACTGGGATATTTTCTCTTTCTCCTTTCCTACAACTAACAGGAATTTTGTGTCTGTGAGACCTGGTGTTAAAATTGGTCAAAGTGACCAACAGGTTTAAATCATAGAATCTCAGAATGGTTTGGGTTGGAGGGACCTTAAAGATCACCCAGTTCCAACTCCCCTGCTGTGGGCAGGGACACCTTCCACTACCAGGTTGCTCCATAAATACATTTATTGAGGAAAGAGAAACACCAGAGGCACAGACAAACCACCTCATCTCTTTGGGAAAATGGGCCCATGCACATTGATTTGACTTTATTCCCAGGACCTTCTCTTCCATATTTTTAACCCGAAGATGTGTGAGCTGAGTGTGACGATCCTTCCCTGTGCAATGCAGCACTCCCACCTGGATCCTCCTTGCCCTATCACCCTCCCATGGGAGCAGCACCCATGGAATCAGAGGGGGAATTATGGGGTCCTTTCTCAGAGACTCCTTTTGCTCTGAGGGAGAATTCACCCCATCCCTCTTCTCTTGCAGATGACTACAAGTCGGAGCTGAGGGAGCAGCTGCCTTTGATCGCGGGGTCTGCAGCGGCCGGGGTGGTCTTCATCGTCTCCCTGGTGGCCATTTCCATCGTCTGCAGCAGGTGGGATGCTGTGTCCCTGCAAGGTGCAGGTGGTGCCATGTAGATAAGGGGCAGAAGGGGAGGGATGGGGACCCCCCATAGCTGGGGAGAGCACTGAGATGCCACCGCTCATGGAGCATTGCTGCCTGGGAAGTGGTTTGGGGCCACCCCCAGCTGCTGATCCCTGAAGCCTGGCTGTTTTGTCCCCTCCTCTCCTCTCCCCTCCTCTCCTCTCCCAGGAAGCGTGCCTACAGCAAGGAAGCCGTGTACAGTGATAAACTGCAGCACTACAGCACTGGCCGAGGTGAGTGGGGAAACTGGGAACAGCACACAGGGGGGATGCTCCCAGACCTGCATGTGCCTCACTCCTCTGCCTCCCAAGGGGAGCCAAGGGGTGATGGAAGCCCCTTGGGCAGGTGGAAAGGACCATGGAGTGGGAGTAGAGATAACCACAAGTGTGTGTCAGGGTGTCTGGGGGTGGGTTTGCAGTGGTGCAGTACTGTGAGTGGGAAAAGAAGGAGGAATTTGGGGGATGAAAGGGGCAGGGGGGATGTGGAGGGCAAAGGATGGGGAGAGGATGCTGTGAAGAGTCCTAGAGGAGGAAGGGAACGAGGATGAGCTTCTGATCTCCTACCACAGACTCTGCCTCTTCCAGGATTTTGGGAGTGTGGATTTTGGGAGTGTGGATTTTGGGAGTGTGGTTGGGGAGTGTGGGGTGGTGACTGGCATTGCTGCTGTCCTGTCCCCGTGATTGATGCTTATTCTGCACCCTGCTCAGGGAAGGATGTGCAGTCAGTGACTGGGAAGGTTTAACTGGCTTTGGGCTGCTGATCCCCTTGGCAAATAATTGGGAGAGCCTGAACTTTTCCTAAGAGACCTCTGTGGCTGGTGGAGCTGTGCACCAGAATGAATTCAAGGTGTATTCATGTGCAATGTCTGCTCAGGTGCCCCTCCAGCAGCCAGGCCTGGAAATGATAATAAAGCACCAAAGCAGCAGCTCCAGGGGGAAGGATTTGCCACCTGGTGCCCACAGGCTCTGTGCCCCACTCTTGCAGGATGTAAATCCCATTTATGCTCTCCTAGAAATGCCTCCCCAGTGCAATTTGCTGCCTTGTGAGAAGAACCATTTCTGGGTTCTGGGCACCCGCCTGGGGAAAAGGGATATGAGATGCAGGGATGGATGAAGGATGGCTGGGGAAGGCAGGGAGTAGGATGGGTGAGCAGAGGGGAGGGATGGAGATGGAGTGATCAGCCTGGCAGAGAAAATCAGGAGGGCTGAGAGGGCTGGTGAGGGGTTGGAGGCAATTAGGAGAGCCCAGCAAAGCACACTGGATGTCTTTTGACCTTCTTGGCTTCGTCCTGAACCGTCTCAACATGATGGCAGCACTGAGGGGGTCCCTAAACCTCCCAGCAAACAACAAACTGTTTTCCAAACATCACAGGGTGATCCTGAAGTACAGTGGACTTGTGCTTTTCCTCCTTCTTTTCTCCACGTTTCTGCACTGCAGGGAGCAAGGGAAGATTTATTTGATGCCTGATGGCTAAACTCATGGCAGGCAGCTGGATTGATTTCTCCCATTCTCCCCCAATTCTGAAGCACTCCCCACCCCATGTGCATTCTTAGCTGGACTCAAGCACTCCAAATCCCAGGATGCTCAGACTAGATAGGGAACCAATGAAGCACGTGCCTGTCTTTGGTTTTTAAACCTGGGGATTGTGAGGATTGGTGTCTGAAATCCAGGGGTGGCGGCGCTGCCGGACTCCTGTCAAGGTTAGTGAGCCTCCGGGTGCTCTGTGAGTGCAGATGCTCGAGGAAAACAGGTGGGAAATTTGTGGTGAGCAACTAATGGAGTAACAAGAGCAGCCTCTGGAACAAATCACCGTGTGTTTAGTGGCACAGCAATTACAGCCTCCCAGCACAGCTCTGCCATCCCTCCGGCAGCCCCCCGGGATTGCTGCTGCTGGCAAGGACTGCCTGGGTGGGCTTTGGGGTGTCAAGGGGTCTCTCAGGTTGTGATTTCTCATGGTTTTTCTCTGTCACCCCTTCACTGGGAGCTTTGAGATTGGGCAAGTAGGGAAAATGCCCTGATGAAGCACCAGCGATTCAGCAGGAAGGGTTTTGATCTGTCCCCATGATATTTATTCCCAATGAAAAATGATGTTGGAAGGAACTGGGCACTGGATTCAGGGTCATGGTGCAGAGAATTTCAAATTTTGAAGAGTGATAAAAAATTGGCCATGGTCTCCAGTAGTGATAAATGGCCTAATCCAGTTTTTAGGAGTACTGGGTTGATTTTAAGAGCACAAAGCCCTTTGCAGGCAGGCTCACCACGGGTGCTTTGGGTGGTGTGCTCTGGTACCCAGAATTTCACTCAGCTTTTGCCAGTGTGGGGATGATCATCTGGTGGCTGAGGTTTGCAGAGATGAGGAGTGGGTTTAGCTGCCCTAATCCCACTCATTTGGATGGGATGAGGGGGGAGCCGACCCTGGTGTTTACTAAGCATACAGGCAGACCCCAGGGCGAAGCAAAGGGTGTTTGAAAACCAGTGGCAGTGGGCAGGAAACTTTGCCATTGTTTCTCCTCTATTTTTTCAATACTTTGATCAGTGAGTCAGTCTCCGTTACGATCCTGTAAATCCCTTTGTAATCCTGGCTGGAGCATCAGCTGCTCTTGTAAAAGAATTTATGGGGCAGTTAAAGTGTATGAGACAGAGCCGTAAAGGGATTTATGAACTGGGAGATGCACAGATGGCTTCATTGCAGCCTTCCCTGCCTCTGAGGTGCAGAGCTGTTGCCCCAAACGCCTCTCTGGGGCTGAGGATGCTCCTGCCTGGTGCCTCCCCGGTCCTTGATGCCCCACAAGCAGCTCTCCCTCGGGGGTTGTTTGGCACCAGCAGTGCCCGCTGTGAGGCTCTCAGGGCTCCTCCTGAATAACTTTGCAGCTGGGAGCTGATTTAGAATCCTGGCACAGAGGTGATGCTGTGGGCTGTGCATCCATCTGTATGTCTGCTCTAGAAGGACTCTGGGAAGCACCAGTGTGATGGGATCATGGTCCTTGGAAAGGTCCTGAACACCATAATCAAATGCTGTTAATCACTGTGAGGGCACAGTGCCGTGGGGAGGGGGACCAGGCAGTGATGTCTCTCCTGGTGTCCTCCAGAGATGAATCTGAGGGGCTGCCACACCATTCATGGTCCTCTTTTTAGGTTGAGAAGCGGCACGGGAAGCTGAACCCCCCTAGAGGGGCACCACAGCCCATTTCACACCCCTTTTAAGTGGTGGTGCAAGGCCAGTGCCCCGCTGAGCCCTGGGGATGGCTGTGATCTCACTCTGCCCCACAGCTGTGCCCCTCAGCAGCCTCAAAATCCCCTGGGCATCCAAACACAATGTATGCAAACCCAAGTTGGGGAATTCAGGGGCCTGTTTTGATTTTTTCCCCCTTTGGAAAAGGGCAAGAGCCCACCTGCACCATCTCCCTGCTGTGTGTCGCCCCAGTGCAAGGGACCGCACACGTGTCGTGGTGCCCAGCCAAGCTGGAATTTCATGGATCCATCCAGGTTGTTGATTATAATTGCTGCACTCTGTCAATTTAGTAGCTGCCACAAAGCTATCAGAGGCCTTTTTGGATAAATAAATATTTCTTCACTAACGTGTGGAGCCTCATAAAGCCTTCACCATAAAGGCAGCATACTGTAGTTCAGGTCTGTAACTGCTCCCATTGCCAGGGAGGAGGAAGAGGAAGGATAACAGTGGAGGAGTGGAGGGCAAAGGGGGAGAGGAGGGCATGCAGGGGAGGATCAGGTGCAGCTGAGGCACCAAACTCCAATTCCTGGCCATGGCACAACTGCTCTTTGTTTCCTAGACTGCCCAGAGAATTTGTGGCTGCCCCATCCCTGGAAATGTTCAAGGCCAGGTTGGACGGGGCTTGGAGCAACCTGGGCTAGTGGATGGCAGGGGGTGGAAGTGGATGTGCTTTAAGGCCTTCTAACCCAAACCATTCTGTTCATTCCATATTTCTATAATTCTCTCCCTGGTGCTGCTTTTCCCATCTTTCCTGCACCAAGGCTCTCCAGGGATGAAGATCTACATCGACCCCTTCACCTACGAGGACCCCAACGAGGCAGTCCGAGAGTTCGCCAAGGAGATTGATGTGTCCTTTGTGAAGATTGAAGAAGTCATTGGAGCAGGTGGGTCTCGCCATCTCCTGCTGCCCATCCCTCCCTGCCCTCTCTGCCACTCCTGTGTGGCCAGACACCCCCCTGGAGCAATTTTCTGAGGAAGCACACATGGTCCTTCAGTGGGAAATGGTCAAGGAAGCCTTGAGACATCCAGCTTTTCTGGATTTGTGATGGGTGAGGACGTACAGGAGATTGGTTTATGCTCTCAAAGTTCCTCTGACGTGGGAAAGGCTCCAGGAATGTATTCACTGGCTGACCATGGGGCCTCTTGGGATTTCCCACTTGGCTTTTCCATGAGACAGCAAGAAAAGTCAGATCTCACTGTAGTCTGTGCCATATTCGCATACATATGTATGTATACACACACGTGGACGTATGTGTGTGGCATCTGTGCTGCCTCTATTGCCATTTTTAAATAACTGTGTCATACTCTTAGGAGAGGAAGTGAGAAGCTGTTGGGGGGAAGCTGTGAAGAGGCGGTGAGTTAGTTTGGTTGGGATCAAGCTCAGTGATGTATCACCTGCCCTTTGCTGCTCATCAAGGCAGAGTGGCTGCAAGCCTGACTTAAACATAATCCCTCCACAGGCAAATTTTCCCTTGGTGAAGGAAAAGCTCTCCTGCTGGAAAGGAGAGATGCTTTCTCTGTATTTTAAATCAGAGAACAGCAATGTGAACAGCCCAATTATTTTCCATACCGAGATAAGTGATGAGCAGAAAGGCAACTGAGATTATCAGTGCTGACACCTGATATTTGAGGTAGTCCTTAAATGTTGATGCTTTTACTTTGCAAATCCTTGCAAGAGCAGCCTCAGTCTCTGCTTTTGTTGGTGTTTGGCTTTGCTGCCTTGGAGGAGATTGCAAGCCTAAACACATCCCCAGCAGCAGAGGTTGCCCCTTTTAGAGAGGACAAAGTGAGCAGATTTGTAGAGGAAGGTGTTGTTGAAGTGTGAACTGGCTGCCATGTCTCATCTGGTTGGTTGGTCTGGAGACCAAACAGCCCAAGGTACCACTTTGCAGTGTTTTATGTAAAGGAGGAGATGGTAGTGAATGGTCTTGTGGCACTTGGTGCTCTGGTCTAGTTGACAAGGCGGTGACCGGTCAAAGGTTGGACTTGATGACCTTGGAGGTCTTTTCCAACCTTACTGATTCTGTGCTTCTGTCTTGCCTTGCAGGGGAGTTTGGAGAAGTGTACAAAGGCCGCCTGAAGCTGCCGGGCAAGCGGGAGATCTACGTGGCCATCAAAACGCTGAAGGCCGGTTACTCGGAGAAGCAGCGGCGGGACTTCCTGAGCGAGGCCAGCATCATGGGGCAGTTCGACCACCCCAACATCATCCGCCTGGAAGGGGTGGTGACCAAGAGCCGGCCGGTCATGATCATCACGGAGTTCATGGAGAACGGCGCCCTGGACTCCTTCCTGCGGGTAAGGCGAGCTGGGCTGTTGTTTGGCTGCGGGATTTGGGAATGAGAGGTTGGTATCCCGTCTGTAAAACCCAGCCTGGCTGCTTAGCTTGGGAGCTGGTTGGTGTGTGCTGTGTGGTCCTCTGGGGGGTGCAGCATGGCCCTGAGGTCGGGGTGAGCGGCCCTGGTGCCACGGGGGGCTCTGCACACTCACCCCAGCACCTGCTCTTTGTGGTCACAGCAAAACGACGGGCAGTTCACAGTGATCCAGCTGGTGGGAATGCTCAGAGGGATTGCTGCTGGGATGAAGTACCTGGCGGAGATGAATTACGTGCACCGGGATCTGGCTGCCAGGAACATTCTGGTCAACAGCAACCTGGTGTGCAAAGTGTCCGACTTCGGCCTCTCGCGCTACCTGCAGGATGACACGTCTGACCCCACCTACACCAGCTCCTTGGTATGTACCTCTTGCAGGGTTTTATCCTGCCCAGCATTCCCTGTGCCTTCCCTGCACCTGCTGCCAGCTGGACCTGGGATGAGGGTGCTGCATGTACACCCTGGCGTGGGTGGGAGCATCTCTTGAGTGTTCCCACCATGTAGGTTCATGGTGGTTCCCACAAATCATCCCCTCTTCCCTCCTTTCTCTTCCTCCTTTGTATGAGTTTTCCACCTCCCTCCTCCCCAAGCACCTTTCTGCCCTCCACAGTTTCCAGATAAGCCTCTTTTCCCTTTTCTCCATGGAGGAAAGGTGCACAGAGGAGTCCCTGGAGAGATGGGAAGGGAAGGCAGGGAGATCACAGCAACTGCTGATGGCATTTTAACTCCCCTTCCCCCAACACTCCAGGTCTGGACTGCTTTTCCCTGTTGGAAACTTGTTCCATGCATTAATTAGAGACAAGCCCAACGGGAGATCTGCTGTTCCCCAGCCACCCTTCTCCTCCTTAATTAACTCATTCATAGGTAACAGCAGCTTCTCTCTCCCCCTGCTCCCATTGTCCTGGGGGACCCCCAGCTCCCCACCACAAACATCATCCTGCCAGCAAGCTCTGAGCCCCTGAGTGGTGTTAAGGATGATCGGAGGGGAAGGAGATGAGTGACCCCTTGGCCTCACCTAACCCATTAATTAGGAGGGCGTACGGTGGGTGCCAGCACGAGGCTGCGCCAACTCCTGCCAAAGCAGCTGTGCCCAGGTGCCAGGGCTGGTCCAGTTGCCAAAATGGGAAAGCCATGGACATGCCTTTAAGGCTGACTCAGCGTTTTGGCCCAGTAGCAGCCCCCACTCTTTCTCCCCTGCTCGTGGGATGTTTCCGTCCCCACCGGACCTGCCCCGCTCCCTGCCCAGCCCCTCTGCAGGGAGCAGCCTTTGAACACACACCCAGCCTTTATTTTTCCTTCAAAGACCCCAGCAGTAGCTGCTGAGACGAAGCATGAATTAGTCTTTCTCCCACCTTCAGAGATAAAAAGAGATTATCTCATCTGTGTTTTTATTTAATTTAGGCCATAATAGATCTCCCCGGCAGCTGGGAAGTGATGCTGTGCCTGCGATTGCATCACTCTGCCTCCCACAGCAGGTTTTTTTGCTCTGGGGAAAAGGCAGGAAAAACAACCTAGCAGTTAATTTCTCCATTTGTAGTTATTCAAATCAAATTTTTTGCCATTCATCCTTCAAGAGCAGCTGACGCTTCTTCAGAAAGGCTACAGAAAACAATTGTGCTAAACAATTTACAGTGCAGTTCTGCCCCTGGTAAATTCCACCCATGTCTGTGGTTTTCTTTATCCCCGGGCAGGGCTGGCCCAGGGAGCAGTCCCTCTGTGTGCTGCCCCTCCTCACATCCCTGCCCCCTTGGCATGGCCTCTGGCCCTGGGACCAGTGCTGGCTTGGTGGGGTGGCTTGAGATGCTGAGCCTGAATTTTGAACTTTTAGGAGAAACAAGGAGCTCTCTGCCAAAGGACTTTGCTACTCCAGTGCTTTCCATTGAGTCTTAAAGGTAGTTTGCTTTTTCCCTTCCACTCCACAAGTGGGGTTGGAAGGATCTTCTGTCAGCTCTGGGAGCCCAGGTGAATATGTAGAGGATGATTTTAGGCTCAACCTTGTTTCCATTGAGAGCCAAGGGATGGGGATAGCTCTGACTCCTTACCTGCACCAGTCCTGCATAGCCTTGTCACCTGATGACTCCCTGGGAAGGGACCTTGGGACAGGCCACCAATGTGCTGAGCCCTGCAGGGCACCTGGAGTGGGGTGGTGCCACTCAGTGGGATAAACCCTTGGATAAACCTGTTTGTTTTGTTCAGCTAAGCCCTTCTGGGCAGGTACAAGGTACATTCATGGAGTTGCTTTTGGCTCCTGACTTCTTGTCCCATCGGGACCCGCCCACTCCTCAGGGTCGGTCCCCAGGGGTGTGTGGGTTGTCCCCAACCCTGGCTGGTGGCTATCCAGGCTCTTCTGCAAAGAGAGCCATTTCTCAACTGCTCTTCCTTTTGCTGCAGGGGGGGAAGATCCCTGTCAGGTGGACGGCGCCGGAGGCCATTGCCTACCGCAAGTTCACCTCGGCCAGCGACGTCTGGAGCTACGGCATCGTCATGTGGGAGGTGATGTCGTTCGGGGAGAGGCCCTACTGGGACATGTCCAACCAAGACGTAAGCACTGGGGGTCATCCACCCTGCCCTGGGGATCTGGGGGTGGCTCATTCCCTAAAGAAAGCCCTGCCAGAGCGGCTCTCTGCTCCTTCCTGGAGCCTCGGGAGCACTGGGCTTGGAGATGAAACAGGCTGGCGAGTGAGAGGATGCAAGGAGGGAAATTGGGAAGAAAAGCCAGTGGGCTGGTAATTGGACTTCAGCAAGCTGCAGGGCCTTTGAAAATGTTCAGAGGGCTTACGAGCAGGGAAGGAGCTTTGGAAGAGTGACTGCTGCACTCGGCGCCATCCGCCGAGATAATGAGTGGCAGCTCTCTGCTGGGAGGAACTGCGGCGCGCGGAGCTTCAGAGCCGAGATTAACCTCGGAGAGCGCCGGAGCCGCGAGCGTCTCCTCCCGCTCGCTTTGCTGCTGATCAGCAGGGCTGGCCTCCCCCTTCCCGGCTGCCTGTGGCACCTCTGCCCGCTGTGAAAGTTTGGGTTGGCTCCCTGCCAACGGCCAAACATCACAAGAAAGATTCCCCCCTCCCTCTCCTGAAACAGCAAAAAAGCAGC